>NW_026509007.1:0-41632 GCF_026875155.1 Cherax quadricarinatus
GCGCGGCTGGGCCGAGTGTTTAGGGTTGCTGGACCCCCAGCCGCCTGTTTTCTTGCGTCCGCTGTTTAGGCGTTTAAATAGGAGATACATGAAGGTGTTTTCTAGGGGGTGTATTTTAGTGTTATGACGAAAAAAATAGATATATTTCCTAACTAAGATTTTTGCCTAACCCTCTGTTAACCAACCCATTGAAGCACAAATGCTGGTTTAGCGTTTTCTTGTTTTGACTGGGATAGCCCGGGTGGCCTGGTTTATGCCTGAGAGGTAGTAACTTTTACCTTTGCCCTTAGCCCAAGGCCAGCCCCAAGGTATGCCACTTTTCTGCATAACATTATTTTTAAAAAAAAAATAAAGGAAAAAAAGATAAAAAAGAGGGACAGCAAAGGGACAGTCACTAGGAGGCATGGAAGGGTTTGGAAGCTCACCCCCTCGTCCGAGAGGGCATAGAGCCCACTGGCAGGGGAAATACAGCGTGGAACCCGTGCCATACCCTACCCTTCACGCCAGAAAACCCCAGCGCTCCGGGATAGCAGCCTCACATCTTCCGAGCCACCTTGGCAACAAAGCAAGGCGGTTGGAAACCCACCACAAAGCATACCTCCGTCGGCTGTCACCTCTCAGAACCGACAGGCACTTTGGGAGATACACCCACTATCTGAAAGGGGCACCCCCCGCCCACTTCTCGAAAATCCGGAAAGGGACCGGGCACCTTCAGAAAAAATCAGATTCCACGGCAAACCACACCCCCCCCTGTGGGACCCTACGGAGTGGGATGAACTCCAGCACACTTCCCCCTACCTAGAAACCGTAATGCCAGTGGGAGGACCCCAGAGACTACAAACGGATGGGGAAATGAGAGGGTTGGGAGAAGGGAGAAAAGGGGGCTGGGGAGGATGGGATAGGGAGGGGAGGATTGGGGGAATTTAGACTGGGTCTAAGAAAAGAGACCATAGGATTTGATTCCTGAGACTGAGAGCCTTTTTGCCACTTCAAGGAGCCCCCCTAGAAGAGATTCAACCTGAAGAACCTACTGTATCAGCGACACGTTTCACAATAAAGATACCTTAATGAATTAACATTAGCTATCTTGCTCGCTCTACTGAATTTACCAAAGTTAATGTAATAAACCCCCGTATCTGTGAATTCAGTTTCTGTTTTTAATATCTGCAGTTCAGGTGGCCCAAAAAATAACCCCTTTAAATTTTTCTTAATAATGACCCTGAAAGTAGCTATGCTGGCAGTTGTTTTAAACACTAAGAGAAGCCGTCAAGTGCTTCCCATCATTGAACAAGTGCTAATTCTAACTCAGTGTGTAATTTATCAAATTTTTCTTTACCATAGGTATGTATGTAAACGATAAACGACTTATTTTTATAAAAAATAGTTTCTCTACTACCAAGGTTCGGGTATCCACGGTAGGCTTGGAAGTTACCCCCTCGATACGAGGGGACTTGTGTACTTCCATCTACTTTCCTTACAGGAAGTTGTGTGTGAGAGGGATAGTAGGGGTGACTGCAGTCAAAAGTCAGGATAAAAAGTTAAAACAAATCATTGTAAAGTGGCTTTTGAACCCACGTCAAGCCATAAAACTTACTCACCAAGGGTTCAAATCCCACTCGTAAACGTGATTTTCTTGCAAAGAAACCACAATAAACTAGCCATAAACCCAACTAAAACTAAATTGACCTCGTTCTGGTCAAAACAAATGACATAGAAGGCTAACTACGGGATTTCCATGCTTGCTGGAATGATAAGGGCTTTCAAACCTCCACAACGAGAGAGAAAGGTTGGATGAGCATCCCCATGAGACTTTGATACCACTTCCATCGGAAAGAAAACTACGGGAATTTTCACGACTTTCGGAATGATTGGGGCTTTCAGCCCTCTGTAACGATAGAAAGGATAGATGAGCAACTCTTCATTAACATCTGTACACGCTCTGTACGCAAACCGATGCTCCTTGACAACAGGAAACTACGCTGATAACAGCTAACTTACACATCTTAAGTAAAAGGAAAACAAGTGCACTAATGAGACATTTTAAAATGGCAACGTTTCGCTCTTCAGGAGAGCGAAACGTTGCCACAAAAAAAATGTTAGCGGTAATTTCAACATTATTATTACTTTTAATATCAATTTACCTTTGTGATGCTGTCATTTTCTCCCTCGACGATCTGTGAAGCTCGCCTACCTGTAATGTAAACACTACGTATAATACACACCTCCCACGTCCATGATACCCGGGCCATTATACCAGGTCTTTGTATTCCAGGTTATGTATTCCAGGTCTATGTATTCCAGGGCTATGTATTCCAGGTCTATGTATTCCAGGTCTATGTATTTCCAGGACCATGTATTCCAGGTCCATGTATACCAGAAACATGTATAATATCCAGCATGCTTCTTCAGAAAGTATCTCAGTTATAAACCCCCTCACTCACACACTATACTTCCTCACTCACATGCTATACCTCCTCACACGCCTATACCTCCTCACTCACACGCTATCTCCTCACAAACACGCTGTACCCCCCTCACAAACATGCTATACCTTCCCTCATTCACAACGCTATAAATTCCCCACGCACATGCTATAACCTCCTCACAACATGTATACCTCCTCAAACACGTTTTAAACCCCTCCCTGCAAACGTTATCTCCTAAAACAAACACGCTAAAAACCTCCTCAAAAAACCCTTTATCTCCTCATCACATGCATACCCCTCACTCACAGCTATACCCCTCATCACTGCTATACTTCCTCACTCACATGCATCCCCTCCTACTCACATGCTATACCTCCCTAAATCTCTGCTATACTTCTTCTTTCAGCGTTTTTTCCTCCTCCAACTTATCCCCCCTCAAAAAACACGTTATACCCCTCACACACTGCTATACCCCCCAAAAAACACTTTATAATCACATGTTATACCTACCCCACGTTAACCTACACATGTCATACCCCTCTCACACACACACACACACACACACACACCAAACCAAGAACAATAACAATGCAATCTTCTTTACCGGATACCAATCTGAGGAAAAATAGAAGGGGTAGGGGGGGGGTGGGGTTTTTCTGCTCGTAAAAAACGATGGAAATTCGAGAAAATGGAAGGAATAGAAGACAGGAGAAAGAGACACATAGCAGGTACACTTCACTGGGGGAAAACAAAGTGGGCATTGCATGATGTATAAACCACCACAGAACTGCAGGAGGGCCCAAAAGAGGAATTGAAGAAGCAACGAAACAATGGTGGACACACTTGCGAGGGGCAAGAAGGTACTCCGCAAGGGAAAATTCGGTTATGGGGGATTTTTTAAAACACAGGGAGATTACTGGGAAAAACCCGGGGCCACATGGGGGGTCCCAAAAAATGGAAGCCAGGGTGTTGGCGTGTGCTGGAAAACCTCATGCACCAACATGTTAAGGCACTACCAAGTGAGAGGGGGGATGAACCAGCAAGATGGGCCTTGTGTTCACCCGGGGAGCTCAGACATTGAGGGCATAATGTATGAGAGTCCCCTAGGAGCTAGCGACCACGTGGTTCTGTGCTTTTAATACATAGTAGAGCTGCAAGTGGAGAGAAAACGGGAGAGAAGGGGAAAAGCCTGACTATAAAAGAGGGGACTACATGGTTGAAAAAACTTCCTGGGGGAGGCCCCAGTGGGACAAGAACGGCAGGAAAACCAGTAAATGAAATGATGGAATATGTAGCAACAAAATGCAAGGAGGCAGTGGAAAGGTCATTCCCAAGGGCAACGTAACAACGGGAAGACCCGAACAAGCCCCTGGTTTACCCGACGGTGTAAGAGGCAAAAACCCAAAATGCAATAGAGAATGGAAAAAGTAAAAGAAGGCAGAGAACACACGAAAATAGGAGATCAGTCGCGAAGCCAGGAATGAGTACGCACAGGTAAGGAGGAGGCCAAGCGACAGTATGAAAATGACATAGCATCGAGAATCAAGACTGACCCGAAACTGTTGTATAGCCACATCAGGAGGAAGACAACAGTCAAAGACCAGGTGAAACAGATTAAGGACAGAAGGTGGAGAACTCACAAGAAATGATCAGGAGGTAATGTGAGGAGCTGAACAGGAGATTTAAGGAAGTTTTTAACAGTAAGACAGGAAATGCTGTGGGAAGACAGCACAGAAGGGAACATCAAGAGGGGAAAATAAACCCAAAAAGTGTTGGATGACATACGAACAACTGAGAGGAGGTGAAGAAGCTCTTAAGTGACCTTGACACCTCAAAGGCGATGGAACCGACAACATCTCCCCATGGTCCTTAGAGAAGGAGCAGAATGCGTGTGTGCCTCTAACCACAATCTTCAACACATCCCTTGAAACTGGGCAACTAACCTGAGAAATGGAAGACAGCTAATGTAGTCCCCATATTTAAGAAAGGAAACAGAAACGAGGCACTAAACTACAGACCTGTGTCTCTGACTTTGTATTGTGTGCAAAGTCATGGAGAAGATTATCAGGAGAGAGTGGTCGAACACCTGGAAAGGAACAAGATTATAAATGAAAACCAGCATGGTTCATGGAAGGCAAATCTTGTATCACAAACCCCTGGATTTTATGACAAGGTAACAGAAGTAAGACACAGAGAGAGGGTTGGGTAGATTGCTTTTTTCCTAGACTGCAGGAAGGCCTTTGACACAGTTCCCCACAAGAGATTAGTGCAGAAGCTGGAGGATCAGGCACACGTAAAAGGAAGGGCACTGCAATGAAAAGGGGAATACCTGACAGGGAGGCAGCAACGAGTCATGGTACGTGAAGAGGTATCACAGTGGCGCCTGTTACGAGCGGGGTCCCACAGGGGTCAGTTCTAGGACCATGCTATTTTTGATATATGTGAACGACATGATGGAAGGAATAGACTCTGAAGTGTCCCGTTCGCAGATGACGTGAAGTTGATGAGAAGAATAAAATCGGGCGAGGATGAGGCAGGACTGCAAAGAGACCTGGAAGGCCCGGACATGTGGTCCAGTAACTGGCTCCTCGAATTCAATCCAGCCAAATGCAAAGTCCCTGAAGATTGGGGAGGGCAAAGAAGACCGCAGACAGAATAAGGCTAGGTGGACAAAGACTACAGACCTCACTCAGGAGAAAGAACCTTGGGGTGACCATAACACCGAGCACATCACCAGAGGCACACATCAACCAAATAACCGCTGCAGCATACGGGCGCCTGGCAAACCTGGAAATAGCGTTCCGATACCTTAATAAGGAATCGTTCAAGACACTGTACACTGTGTATGTTAGACCCATACTGGAGATGCAGCACCAGTCTGGAACCCACCCTGGTCAAGCACGTCAAAAAGTTAGAGAAAGTACAAAGGTTTGCAAACAAGGCTAGTCCCAGAGCCAAGGGAAGTCGTACGAGGGAAAAGGGTTTAAGGGAAATCGGACTGACGACACTGGAGGACAGAAGGGTCAGGGAGACATGATAACGACATACAAGATACTGCGGGGAATAGACAAGGTGGAAAAGAGATAGGATGTTCCAGAGGGGGCACGGGACAAGGGGTCACAACTGAAGCTGAAGACTCAGACGAGTCACAGGGACGTTAGGAAGTATTTCTTCAGTCATAGAGTTGTCAGCAAGTGGAATAGCCTAGCAAGTGAAGTAGTGGAGGCAGGAACCATACATAGTTTTAAGAAGAGGTATGACAAAGCTCAGGAAGCAGAGAGAGAGAGGATCCAGTAGCGATCAGTGAAGAGGCGGGGCCAGGAGCCGAGTCTCGACCCCTGCAACCACAATTAGGTGAGTACAATTAGGTGAGTACACACACACACAGTAATACCTCCACTCTCTCTCTCTCTCTCTCTCTCTCTCTCTCTCTCTCTCTCTCTCTCTCTCTCTCTCTCTCTCTCTCTCTCTCTCACACACACACACACACACACATACATACAGTGAAAAGGGGACATTATATATCGAGAAAAAAACGGAGGTGTATATAAGCCAGGGCATCACATCGAACTGGACAATCTACAGGCTGTTACAGGTTGCATTCCAAGTATCCACCTATGCATGGTTGTTGGGTGTGAGTTTGGGTTTCCAATTAACCGCAAAGCTGACTGTGAACGGTCCAACTCTCCTAGTATGATAAAGAATAGGTTATCAAGTACTCTGTAAGAAACAGTAATTGGTAATTTATAGAATAAGGCAAAACAGGAGTCTATTAGACTAGGTGAAAGTAAACGCATAGAGGATGCAAAAATAGGTAGGTGTGAGTTTAAGTTACAGAAGGGTGTGGGTCAGGTCACAGGAGGTGTGGGTCAGGTCACAGGATGGTGTGGGTCAGGTCACAGGAGGGTGTGGGTCAGGTCACAGAGGTGTGGGCCAGGTCACAGGAGGTGTGGGCCAGGTCACAGAAGGGTGTGGGGTAAGCCAGGTAAGGGAGCACTGCAAACTCCACATAACACTCATACACCACAACACACAATCCCACCTACTTTCACTTAATAAACCCACATATAGTTCCAGACACACACACACACACTCCCCCCATGCACCCTCCCCCCCTATCTCCCACTCCTTCCCCTGATTCCCCCTTTCTCTCTCTCTCTCTCCCCCTCCTCTCCCCTTTTTCCTCCTCTGCTTCTCCCCTTCCTCACTCCCCATATTCCCCCTTCAATCCCCCTACCCACCCCTCTCCCATTTAGCCACTGTCCACAGCTTCCTCCTCTACCTCCCCCGCCCCCTGACACTCGGACAAACACACCACAAAACAAACACACAGAATTACATAAGTTTTTCATTCTGTGGCAACCAAAACCAAAAAAAATGGGTTGCCAGAGAGCAGGAAGAAAAACCAGGGGACTGGAAGATGACTCTGCAAAGGAAGATTGGGCAGCAGAGCTCATGAAAAAGGAACACGAGTGGGGAAAGAAGCTACAAGAACTTAGCATGAGAATGGAAGAGAGGATAGATGCAGAAAGCAAGAAGTGGGAGACACAAGCCCCAGCAGCAGAGGCTAGGATACAGAGATTAGAAGAGGAACTGAAAATTCTGAAACAGCCTGAAGAACTAGAGAACAATTTGGGAATGACATCAGAGACTGCTACCTCAGCGACAAACGAGGGGACTGTAGGGAATGAAGGAGTGAAACTGTATGCAGAAGCCCTATCAGACCATTGTGGAGCCCCAGAAAAAGAGAGAATCACATCAAGAGGAACTGAGGGGACTGTAGAGAATGAAAGAGCTAAGCTATATGTGGAGGCCCTAACAGACCACAGCAGAGCCCAGAGAAAGCTGAGGACGGAAACTGGCAGACCACTGGACCCAAGTACAGCAGATAGTGAAGAAACTGAAGAAAGGAAAGCTGCAATGGAGGAAACTAAATCAAATCAGGGTATACATAGGGATATGCAGTGGGATAATGAAAGGGAGATGCCATTTTTTGTTTATGGACTCAAGGAAGTTAAATGGGGAAACTTATGAAGCAAGAAGACAAGGGGAGAAAAATGCAATTGAAAGCATCAAAAACAATAGGAGATGATGACAACCCAGCTGGAAAATTTTTGGAGAGCAGGGGGGCTTGCAAGAAGAACCCGGCCAGTGAAAGTGATGTTCAAGGCGGGAAATCGACTCGGAACAGGATCCTGCAGGAGAAAGCAAGACAAAGGGGACATGCCAGCATTCCGAAAGGTGTATTTCGACCACGACATAACACAAGAAAAAGGCAGAAACAGAGAGATGGTACAAAGACAAAAGGAGGGCAGAGAGGGAAGATGGAGATGGACAGAGAACCCAGACTCAGGAGGAAAATCAAGTACAGCCTCCCTCACATCCCCTACAGAAGCCCCCCACCCAGGACAACCCAAATGCAAACATTCTAACCCAAAACACACATGCCATATCCAATGCCCCCACCCACCTCATTACAAGCTCCACTCCCACAGCAACCACTCATAGCTCCTTATCAGGTCTCCCACTTCCCCAACCCCAACTTACCCCCCACAACCACACTTTTAGAAAAGAAGTTGAATGTGTGGTTTACAAATGCAAACAGAATAACAAATAAGTGTGAGGAGTGCATGAAAGAATCAAGGAGACATTCCCAGACATAATAGCACTCACAGAAACAAAATTTACAAGGATAACAGGTGTAAACTTTCCACCCGGATATCAAATCCTCAGGAAAGATGGAGGGAGAAATGGGGGGGAGGAGCTACACGCTTGTTGAAAACTGGGGGGGTTTGACGAAATGGAATCAATGGATGGTATTGGCAAAAGGGACTACTTAGTAGGAACAATCCAGTCTGAGGGCCATAAGGTGTTAATTGCAGGAATGTACAACCCACCAAAGAACTGCAGAGGCCAAGAGAAAAATACGACGAGAGCAACAGAGCAGTGGTAGTTACACTAGCTGAGGTGGCCAGAAGAGCTCAAATGGGGGAAGCAAAGTTACTAGTTATGGGTGATTTCAAACACAAGGAGATTTTACTTGGAAAACCTGGAGCCCCATGGGGTCCTGAAACATGGAGAGCCAAGATGATGGATGTGGTACTGAAAACCTCATGTATCAACATTAACACACTACCAGAGAGATGAGGATGATCAAGCAAGACTGGACCTTGTATTCACCTTAAATAGTTTGGACATCGAGATATCATGTAAGGCCCCTTGGACCAGTGATAATATGGTTCGTGTTTTTGACTACATAGTTGAGCTGCAAGTGGAGAGAGTAACAGGAATAGGACAGGAAAAACCAAACTACAAAAGAGGGGACTACACAGACATGAGAACTTCCTGCAAGACATTCGGTGGGAGAGAGAATTGGCAGGAGACCAGTAAAAGAAATGATGACTATATGACAACAAAGTGCAAGGAGGCAGATGAGAGGTTTGTTCCCAAGGGAAGCAGAAATAATGGGAAGACCAGAACGAGTCCTTGGTTCACCCAAAGATGTAGGGAGGCAAAAACTAGGTGTACTAAAGAATGGAAAAGATAGAGAAGACAAAGGACTTAGAAAAATAGAGAGATCAGTCAAAGAGCCAGAAACGAATATGCACAGATAAAAAGGGAGGCTCAGCGACAATACAAAAATGACAGCATCGAAAGTCAAGTCTGACCTGAAGCTGTTGTATAACCAAATCAGAAGGAAAACAACAGTCAAGGACCAGGTAATCAGACTGAGGAAGGATGATGGGGAGTTCACAAGAAATGACCAAGAGGTATGTGAGGAGCTCAACACGAGATTTAAAGAAGTACTTACAGTGGAAACAGGTAGGACTCCAGGAAATCAGAACAGGTAGATACACCAAGTGCTGAATGAGTTACACATAAGCAAGGAGGAGGTGAAGCTATGTGAACTTGATACCTCAAAGGCAGTGGGACCAGACATCATCTCTCTGTGGGTCCTTAAAGAGGGAGCAGAGATGCTGTTTGTGCCACTAACAAAGATCTTCAACACATTCATTGAAACTGGGCAACTCCCTGAGGTTGGAAGATGGCAAAAGTAGTCAAAATTTAAGAAAAAGGAGACAGACACAAGGCAATAAACTACAGACCTGTGTCACTAACGTGTATAGTATGCAAAGTCATGGAGAAGATCGTCAGGAGGAGAGCGGTGGAGCACTTGGAAAGAAACAAGTGTATAAACGACAACCAGCACGGTTTCAGGGAAGGAAAATCTTGTGTCACAAGAGTTTTTATGACAAGTGACAAGTAAGACAAGTGAGAGAGGAGTGACCGACTGCCATTTTCTTTGAATGCAAGTAGGCCTTCGAAACAGTTTCTCACAATAGGTTAATGCAAAATTTGAGTATCAGGCACACGTAACGGGAAAGGCACTGCAATGAATTAGAGAATACCTAACGGAGTCAGTCAGCACGAGTCATAGTACGTGATGAGGTGTCAGAGTGGACGCCTGTGATAAGTGGGATTGTGACAAGTGCTGTTTTTGGTACATGTGAACGACATAACGGAAGGGATGGACTAAGAAGTGTCCTTGTTTGCTGATGCGAAGTTAATGAGGAATTCAAATTGGTCGAGGATCAGGCAGGACTTCAAAGAGATCTGACAGGCTGCAAGCCTGGTCCAGCAACTGGCTCCTGAATTTAACCCTGCCAAATGCAAAGTCGTCTAGATCGGGGAAGGGCAAAGAATAGACACACAGTAATAGTCTAGGTGGCCAAAGACTGCAAACCTCATTCTAGGAAAAAGACCTTGGGGTGAGTTTAATAGTGAGCACATCTCCTGAGGCGCAAATCAATCAGATAACTGCTGCAGTGTACGGGCGTGTGGCACACCTAAGGATAGCGTTCCGATACCTCAGTAAGGAATCGCTCAAGACTCTGTACACCATACATGTTAGGCCTATACTGGAGTATGCAGCACCAGTTTGGAATCCACACCTGGTCAAGCACGTCAAGAAATTAGAGAAAGTGCAAAGGTTTGCAACAAGACTAGTCCTAGAGCTAAGGAATTGTCCTACGAAGAATGGTTAAAGGAAATCGGCCTGACTACACTGGGGACAGGAGGGTCAGGAAGACATGATAACATATAAAATACTGTGTGGAATAGACAAGGTGGACAAAGCCAGGATGTTCCAGAGATGGGACACAGAAACCAGGGGTCACAATGGAATAGAAGATCAGATGAGCCCAGAGATGTTTTGAATCAGAGTTTGTCCAAGCAAGTGAATAGCCCTAGAAAGTGATGTAGTGGAGGCTGAATCAGACAAATTTAAGGCTAGGTTGGATAAAGCTCATGGAGCAGAGGAGAGAGAGACCAGTAGCAATCAGTGAAGAGGCAGGGCCAGGAGCTAAGACTCGACCCTGCAACCACAAATAGGTTAGTACACACGTCGTGAGTGCAAAGTCAACGCGCAATTGAGCTCGTGAATTCGTGTTATTTTTTGACTGTACCATAAGGAATAGAGCGATGGGAGACATGGGCGTGTGCAAACATAACAGTGCAAGTAATCACTTAAATCCCGCAAAAAGGAAATATAAGTGATTACACACACAGAGAAAACATAGATAACAGGGCAAAGTGTATAGTGCCAGCCGCTGAATAAAAGCCGTTAATATTGGTGTCATGCAGGAAGTGGCTTGTGTGCATAAGTCCATACCACCTAGGAATCAATGAGTAGCTGAAAAAGCTAGACGAGATAGTGACTACAGTGTGTAAGTGAAACAGGAAGTATGGGAAGCAAAGTACCAAACGTTGAAAAAACATTGCACACTGCAACTACTGGAACGCATGTGCCGGTTGAAAGTACTAAGCCTACCAAACCATACAACGGCGGATTTGATCCCGGCGTCAGTGTCTCCAAAACCTCCAGACGTCGCGTTAGCCACGGCCAGCTAGCTTCTAAGATTCGTCCAACTAGGTGTATTTCTACACAATAGGAAGGTTAGCATAGGCACCACTGTGTCCAAAATGCAAGTATTTTACAGACAAATCTCCCGCTAGCAATGGCGGTGAACGAACTCTGTTTGCAATCGTGTCATACGATTTCGTGAGTCGTACGAAGCCCATTTCTGGTTGTATAATGGATTTTGGGCCTGGCCTGCAATACTGATAGCTTGAGGGTCTAAAGCACTCTAGAGAGCTGAATATCATAATAGAGCATCAACACTTAGTAAGGGGAAGTAACTGGAAAGGAACTTGGATGAAATAAAATGGTATAAAATACCGACACATCTTGAAAAAAAAAACACAAATGCAGTATAATTGATCCTTTATTTGACAACGTTTCCACCCACAACAGTGACTTTTTCAAGTCCACACACGATCGACCTGGTTGGAATACGGTAGTATTTAAGTTTTCACGTTTGAGGTTCGGTGAGAATGCTGCATCTGATGATCTACCGGTGGGTTATAGAGTCGTGGTAGCAGGCAGGGGTATTTTTTTGGGAAAAAAAACAAAGTTGAGGTAGACCTTCGCCAGTGTTCTATGTTCTTATGTGGGATAGCGATGAAGATAGTTTCTTGATAGATTAAGACACATGTGCAACATCTGGTATCTTTATGTAGACGTTTTCGCCATCCAGTGGCATTAATCAATTCAAATTCTAGACATAAATTCTGAAGACCAGTAAGAACTAGGTAGAACAGAAGAATAGGTAACTCAGTCCCTCAACCTAGCAGTAGGTGCGAAGAGCACCATAAGTCGTGGGAGATTCTGCAGATTCCAGCATCTCCACGCTATGGTGCTCTTCGCACCTACTCTAGGTTGAGGACTGATACCTCATCTTCTGTACATAGTTCTACACTGTCTTCAAGTTATGTCCTAGAAATTTGTATTGATAAAGCCACTGATGGCGAACGTCTACCCAAATAAAAGATACCCTATTTCACATGTGATCTTAACTCATCTTGTCGGTATTGTATACCATTCGTAAAACAAGAAGTTCTGGCGAGTGGTCAGCTATGTTATAGAAGCACTCATTTGTTCTGGTTGAAATTGTTGGTATAGAGATAAGCGATGATTCCAGGATTCTTTCTGTATTGATGTTGTCCTTTCTGTGGCTATAAGTCTGATTTCTGTAGTTAATTAAATGGTTGACTATCATAATTGCGAATGTGTAACGCAGGCATTCCGTGTATTGGAAAGGACCTAAACACAGGATGTCACACAAATCAGCAAGGTGCACAGGCGCATAGGTCTAATACACCCATATCGTAGTTTATTCAGGCATACACAAAATACTTTGCATAGATTTGCCATACATAGCAGCATAGTTTAAGGGCATCTGTGTAGAGAAATTGGACAATAGCCCAAAAAGCCAGTGAATTATTTTAACTGCTAAATTTAAGGTAGTATCCAGATTAGAACAGAACAGGTGACAGTACAGTATCGCACACAGCCGTACACGTATAGGGCAACATACATGTGAACATACAAGGGTCATAAATTTCACCACACAAAACTTTACGTCACTAACCTAGCGCGATACCTCTATTCTTCGCTCCCCCTCTCCTCCGCCTCCACTTCCCCCCATCCTCCTATATCTCCTCCTCCTCCTCTCACTAGGTCAAGGCATTGGCTTAATCCGGTGGACAAGGAATTGGAGTTGCGTCGCAGAACCAGGAGGCCTGTTGCAGTGTTCCCTTCTTTTCATATGTACTTATGAAGTCAAATATTCTATAGTGGGATGGATTTTGTGAAGGACATGCCTAGTATGGGCCAACAGGGGCTACTGCAGTGTTCCTCCTTTCTTATGTTCCTAGTTCCTGTCCCCCCTCCTCTCCTTCCCACCCCTCTTCCTTCTTCCTCCACCCTTCCTCTCCTTCTCCAAGCAGAGCTACTAGGGCTACAAACACTGTAAAGGCTGATCCTATCCATCACACACACACACCACCCACCACCTCTCACTCACTCTCACACTCTCTCTCTCACACACACTCACACACAGCACACACACACACTCACACACAAAACGGCCGCGCGCGCACACACTCCTCGAGCACAATTCACTCTCAGCACTCACACACTTTCGCGCACACACACTTTCGCGCACGAACACACTTTCGCGCACACACTCTCTTCGCACACATACACTCCGCACACTCTCACTACATCGCCACACACTCACTCTCTCACTCTCTCACACTCACACACTCTCACACTCTCCACACTCTCTCAACACTCTCTCACACTCTCTCCACTCACTCTCTCACTCTTTCACACTCTCACACTCTCACACTCTCACACTCTCAACTCTCTCACTCTCAACACCACACTCTACACTCCTCACTCTCTCACACTCTCTCCACTCTCACCTCCGCACACACACACCCCTCTCTCACACTCTCCACTCTCATACTCTACAGTCTCACTCTCTCACACTCTCACACTCTCACAAGCACTCTCACTCACAACTCTCACTCACACACTCTCACTCACACAATCTCACTCTCACACACTCTCACTCCACACACTCGCACTCACACACCTCACTCTCACTCACACTCACTCTCACAACACTCTCACTCACACACACTCTCACTCTCACACACTCACACACACTCACACACTCTCACGCTCACACACTCCTCACTCTCACACACTCTCCTCTCACACACTCCACTCTCACACACACTCACTCCTCACACTCTCTCACTCTCACACACTCTCACTCTAACACACTCTCACACACACTCTACACACACACACACTCACACACACGCACTCACACGCACTCACACGCACTCCCACACTTCTCACACTCACACCACTCACACACAACACACACTCACACTCACACGACACTCACACAACTCACACACACAATCTCTCTCATGCTCTCTTTCACTCTCACACCTCTCTTACACTCTCTCACACCCGCACACACCCTCTCTCGCAATCTCTCGCATACACACTCACTCTTACACACTCCACTGTCCTCACTCCCACCCACTCTCACAACCATCACTCACACCCCACACCCACACACCCCACCCACACATGCCCCCACACCCACACCACTCACACCCACACACGCACACCCAACATACTCAACACCCACACAATCACACCCAACACACTCAACACCCACACACTCACACCCACACACTCCCACAACACTCACAACCCACACACTCTCACCCACACACCACTCCCCACACACTCACAACACCCGACACACCCACACCCACACACTTCCACACACTCAACACTCACACACTCACACTCAAACACTCACACTCACACACGCACACTCACTACACTCACACCCCCACACTCACACCCAACAACTTTTTTCAACAAACTCTTTCAGACACAGTCATCACACTTCCACGCCCTCTCACTCGTACGTCACACTCATACTCATTCACGCTCATACTCTCACACTCAACCTCACACCTCATACTCTCACACAACTCATACTCTCACACTCATACCTCTCTCAACACTCATACTCTCACAACTCATACTCTCACACTCATACTCTCACACTCCTACTCTCACACTCATACTCTCACTCATCATACTCTCACAACTCATACTCTCACACTCATACTCTCAACACCCATACTATCACACTCATACTCTCACTCTCATACCTCACACTCTTACTCTCACACTCTACTCTCACACTCATAACCTCACACTCATACTCGCACACTCATACTCTCACAACCATACTCCCTCACACTCATACTTCACACTCATACTCTCACACACATACCTCTCACACTCATACTCTACAGCACTCATACTCTCACTACTCATAACTCTCACACTCATACTCTCACACCATACACTGTCAGTCACAACACCACTCACACTCACACCTACTCTCACTCTCCCACACCCTCTCAACCCACACTCACTCACACCCACACTCTCTCATCCTTTTCCACTCTCTGCACCCTCTTCATCTTCCTTCTTCTCCCTACTCCTCCAACTCTGCACGATCCCTTGCTTTTCCTGCACTTCCCCTCCCCTCTCCTCCTGTTCTCATCCCCTAGCCTTCCCCCCATCTCTCTCCCATCTGTTGCTGTCCCCCCTCCTGCTATATATCCTTTCCCCTCCCTGCCTCCCTCTCCCTCCCTACAACAACCCCCCGCTCCACACACACACACGCACTCTTGAAAGCGCATAAGTTCTTCCTTCTGTGGAAGAAAAATGGGATACCAAAAATCAGGACAGAGAACCAGAGGACTGGTGGATGAAGCTG
Source organism: Cherax quadricarinatus (assembly GCF_026875155.1). NCBI lineage: Eukaryota > Metazoa > Arthropoda > Malacostraca > Decapoda > Parastacidae > Cherax > Cherax quadricarinatus. The sequence continues at coordinate 15,656 of NW_026509007.1, forward strand.
CAAGGGGTGGACCTGGGAGAGAAAACTGGAAGGCAGAGCTCATGAGTAGGGAGGAGGAGTGAGGGAGGAGGCTGGAAGAGCTTGGCCAGGAAATGGAAGAGAAAACAGCTGAGGAGAACAGGAAATGGGAATTACAAGTCACATAGCAGAAACTAGGATACAGAGCTTAGTAGAACCAAAGAACAGTACAGCCACGACATCAACAACTGCTACATCAGTCACAGATGATGGGACTGTAAGTAACAAAGGAGCTATACCACATGTGATGACTATCAGACCCAAGTGGGGCCTGGAAAAAGACAGGTAGAACAGCAAGAACAAATGAGAGAACCAAAGACAATGAAGGAGCTAAGCTATGCACAGAGGCTCTAACAGATAACTGCCGTGTTCAGGAACTGCTAATTCATCTCAGAGGATGCTCAGGGAAGTACAGTGTGTGGATGAAAGGGAGAGGGCAGTTTTTGTCTATGGGTTCCAAGAAGTAGAAGGGGAAACTTACGAAGCAGGAAAACAGGAGGACAAAGAATGACTGAAAGCATCATGAAAGCAATAGGAGAGGCCGACATGACCCATCTGACAAATTTTTGGAGAATTGGGTGGTTTGCAAGAGGAAAAAAATGTCTAGTCAAAGTGATTTTCAAGGCGCCTTGAAAACCGATCCTCGGAAAAGCACTTTAAAAGGGACAAACGGGTACCAAGCATGTACCCGCCGAGACAGAACACAGCGGGTGATACAAAGAAGGGGCAATGTCACAATGAAAAAGGGGGGGAAAGGGAAAAGGGGAAGCAAAGAAACCAACCCAAGGAGAATCCAAAATGGCAACCCCAATGCAATCAGAAAACCCCAATCCGAAACCCACACCTCCCCCCTTCCCCCCACCCCTCACCACAACCCCATCCCCGAACCCCCTAGGCCATCGCCCCCCCCCCCAACCAAAACCCCCCCACCAAACCACTAAGGCCCTCTGCCCCACCCCCACACCACAGATTCCACAACCACAAAACCCCAATGGGCCCTTCCCCAGGGCACCTCCCTCCTCCAAACCACCGGCTCCCAAACCCACTTTTATAGCAAAGAAGTTAGTTTTGGTACACACGGGGAGGACAATAAAGGGGTGGCAGAAAAATTAAGGAGATGCCCCAACATCACAGCAGTGAAAAAAACAACTCACGGGAAAAAAACAGATGCAATCTTCCCACCCAAAACAGACCGGGAAGGAAAAGGAGCAAAGGGGGGAGGGTTTGCACTGCCATTAAAAACCCGAGGGGGAACAGGAAGTGGAAGGAAGGGGGGTTAAAAAAGGGGATTACAAGTAGGACTTTTTCAGCGGGGGGAACAAGGGAAGCATTCAGTATGTAAACCCCCCAAGAACGCAGGAGGCCAAGAAGGAATAGAGTTTGAAAAACAGACAATGGGGGGACACATTTGCTGAGGGGCAAGAAGAGCCACTCGGTACAGCAAATTTGCGGGATAGGGGATTTAAAACCACAGAGAGATTGTTTGGGAAACCCCGGGGACCCAAACGGGGACCCCAAAACAGGGAGACCAAGATGACGGATGTGGTACGGGAAAACTCATGCCCCAAATTTTAAGGACACTACCAGAGAAAAGAGAGAGAGAGAGAAAGGTAACCCAAGACGGCCCTTTGGGGTTCACCCTGATGCTCAGACTCGAGGACATCATATGAAAAAGCCCCTTGGAGCGGGGACCATTGGGTTTCGGGGTTTTGAAACTTTGTAGGTTACGGGTAAAGGGTAACAGGAGCAAAAAGGGGAAAAGGGCCAAATTTAAAAAGGGGGACACGCGGGTTTTTGAGAACCTTCCTCAGGGGGTTCAGTTGGACGAAAGTTAAAGGGAAAGTCAGAAAACGAAATGAGACATAAAAAACTAAATGCCAGGGGCAAAGGAAGGTTTTTCCCAAGGGGGAACAGAAAAAAGGGAAGATCGGGGCTTACCCGAAGGGTAGGGGGGCAAAAATAAGTGCGCTAGAGAAGGAAAAAGTACAAAAGGGAAAGACCGAAAAGGGGAGGATGCCACATAAGGGGGGAAAGCCCAGGGGCAGTATGAAAACGACATAGATCGAAAGCAATCGCCCAAAAAAACTGCTTTAAACCACATCAGGGGGAAGAAAATCAAGGACCGGTAATCTGGCTGGGAAAGAAGATGGGGAGCTCACAAGAAACACCAAGAAGTTGTAGGCTCAACATGGATTCCAGAAAATTGCGGTGGAGGAAAAGGGGACACTGGGAAAAAAAAAAGGGGGGGCACCAAACAAGGGAAAACCCAACAACGTTGGATGAATCCCAACCAAAGGGGGGTGAAAAACTCCTAAGGGCCTTTAACCACAAAGGTGGTTGGACTGGCACCTCCGGGGGTTTTAAAAAAGGAGCAGACCGTGTTGCCCTAACCCCACTTTTTCAAAACACCCTCGAAACTGCAACTACCTGAGGGAGGAAAATGGAAAGGTCCCCATCTGTAAAAAGGGACAGAAACGAAACAAAAGCCCGTGCACGAGGTATAGTTGCAAAATCATGGAGATTATCAGGGGCGAATGGGGGAGCACCCGGAATGGAACAAGGGATAAACGACACCAGCACGGATTCAGGAAGGCAAATCTGTCACAAACCCACGGGTTTTTTGACAAGGTAACTGAAGTAAGACATGAGAGGGAGGGGTGGGTTTATTGCATTTTCTTTGACTGAAGAAAGCCTTTGACCAGTTCCTCACAAAAAAGGGGAAAAACAGGGACGTATAACAGGGAAAGGGGACTGCAATGGATCAGAAAATACCCGACAGGAGGAAGCAGCGATCATGGTACGTGATGAGGTAGACGTGGGGGCCCGTGATGATAGGGTCCCCGTGGTAGTCCGGACCAAAGGGATTTTTGGTATTTTTTGGAATGACATGACGGAGGGATAGACTCGAAAATTTACGTTTGCAGGGATTGGAAATTAATAGGGAAATTTAAAACAGAAACGGGCAGAATGCTACAAAGAGACCTGGGCAGGCGGGTGGGTCCAGCAAATGGGCCCAAAATTAAACCCCCCCAAAAGCAAAATCATGAAGATCGGGGAAGGGCAAAGAAGACCGCAGGCAGAGAATGGCTAGGCGGCCAAAAACGAAACCTCACACAAGGGGAAAGTTTTTTGGGGGGGGGTAAATCCCCAGCCTCGCCGGGAAACCACAGTACCGGAAAGCTCAGTTAAGGGGGGCCTGGCAAACCTGAGAATAGCGTTTCGATACCTCAGTAGAATCGTTCAAGACTCATGCGGTGTGCGTCGGCCCAAACTGGGGGGCAGCACCAGTTTGCAACCCCACCTGATCAATCACGCAAAAATTAGAGCGCAAAGGGGTTTTCAACAAGGGGGTTCCCGAGCAAAGGAGAATGCTTTACAAAGGGAAGGTTTAAAGGAAAAATGTCTGGGCACACTGGAGGACAGGAGGGGGGGGGGAGACATGAACGCCATACAAAAAACAGCGTGGAATAGAAAGGGACAGTGAGAGGGTGTTCCACAGAAGGGGAAAAGAAACAAAGGGGTCCAATTGGAAGTTGAAGACTCAACGAACAAAGAAAGTTGGAATATTTCTTCAGCACAGAGTTTTTCAGGAAGTGCAATTTTTAGCAAGTGATGTAAGGAGGCAGGGCCAAAATAGCTTTTTAAAATGTGTGATAAAGCCATGGAGCACAGAGGGGGGGACCTAGTAGCGTCAGGGAAAAGGTGGGGCCCGGAGCGAGTCTTTACCCCTGCAACCACAATTTTAGTACAAATGGGGAGAGAACCCCAAACACCACACACCGCGCACACCACCACACACGCGCACACACGCCAAAACACGCACACACACGCACACCCGCACCACACGCCCACAACCACACACACGCACACACCGCAAAACACCGCACCACAACGCCCACACACACGCCAACACACGCACGCACACGCACGCACCACCCGCAACACGCCGCACACACGCGCACACCACGCCCCACCACGCACCCCAACCACACCACGCCACCACGCACCCCACGCGCCCCACACCGCACCGCACCCCGCGCGCCACAAGCGCACACGCGCGCCACACACGCGGCAACACCCCGCGCACACGCGCGACACACGCGCGCACACGCGCGCACACCCCCGCGCGCACACAACCGCGCACACACGCCCCCACACGCGCGCACACACGCGCACACACACGCGCCACACACGCCGCGCACACACGCGAAACAAAACGCCGCACACACGCGCGCACACACCCCGCGCAAAACACGCGCGCACACACGCCGCACACACCGCGAACACACGCGCGAACACACGCCGCGAACACACGCGCCACAACACGCGCCACACGCCACACCCCGCCAACACGCACCACACGGGGCACCACACGCGCACACACACCGCGCACACACACACCGCACACACCCCCACACACGCCGCACACGCACACACGCGCACACACGCACGCACACGCACGACACGCACCACCCACACCACCACACACACACGCACACACACCACACACACGCACACACCGCACCACACACCCCCAACGCCGCACACGCACGCACACACACGCACACCGCACCCCACACACCCCGCACACACCCCAACGCGCACACAACACACCACGCGCACACCCCACACGCACCGCGCAACACACACGCGCGCAAAACACACACACCGCGCACACACACACACGCGCCACACACACCGCGCAACACACACACGCGCGCACACACACACGCGCACACACCCCACACGCGCACACACACCACGCGCGCACACACACACACGCGCACACCACACACACGCGACACACACACCACCGCGCCCCAACCACACACGCGCACACAAAACACACGCGCACACAACACACACGCGCCAAACACACACAACGCGCACACACACACACGCACCACACACACGCGCACACACACACGGCGCACACCACACACGCGCACACAACCACAAAACGCGCCACACAACACGCGCCACACACACACGCGCACACACACACACGCGCACACACACCACACGCGCACCCCACACACGCGCACACACACACCGCGCACACACCCCACACGCGCACCCACCCAACACGCGCACACACACACCGCGCAACACACACACGCGCACACACACCCCACGCGCACACACCACACCCCCGCGCCACACACACACGCGCCCCACACCACCAGGGCGCGCCACACACACACACGCGCACACACACACACGCGCACACACACACGCGCACACACACACACGCGCACACACACACACGCGCGAAAACACACACACCGCGCACACACACACACAGCGCACACACACACACGCGCACACACACACACGCGCACACCCCACACACGCGCGCACACACCACCCACACACACACAGCGAAACACACACACACACGCGCCACACACACACGCGCACAACACACACACGCGCAAAACACCCCACACGCGCACACACACACACGCGCACACACACACACACGCGCACAACACACACCGCGCCACACACACACCGCCCCAACACACACGCGCACACACACACACCACGCGCACACACACACACACGCGCACAAAACACACACGCGCACACACACACACGCGCACACACACACACGCGCACACACACACAAAGCGCCAAACACACACAACGCGCACACACACACACGCGCACACACACAAACGCGCACACACACACACGCGCACACACACACACGCGCACACACACACACGCGCACACACACACACGCGCACACACACACACGCGCACACACACACACGCGCAAAACACACACACGCGCACACACACAACGCGCACACACACACACTCGCACACACACACAGGCGCCAAACACACACGCCACACACACACACGCGCACACACACACACGCGCACACAAAAAACCCCTCACACACACACACGCGCACCACACACACGCGCACACACACACACCCACACACTGAAGCAGTATCGCTAAATGTGCTCCAGGGTTAGCGTTTTAGTGGCTGTCCTAAAAATTAGCGGTCATCGTAGGGTGTGAATCAGTGAACATCCCTTTACAAGATGTAATAGCTTTCAGAGTGCGAATATGTGATAGGATCAAGAATTTACAATTAAATTGAATAAATTTATGGGGAGCTGATCAGCTACGGGCCGCAGTGTTAAAACACAAAATATCCAAACAGTTAATTGGGTTAACGGTGTGTCTGAAATATTAACAAATACATAGTTGGTTTGATTATAGCAGCAGTGTATAAAAAGTCATAAAAGAGGGATTAAGTAATACGAAAGTAAGAAAAAATTTAGTCAATCCCCAGCTTTGGGGGTTGTAAGGGTTTACTACCTATCAGACTTGTATGACCAAATAATGTACTAAAGAAAAAAGAAGGGAATACCAAGTCTTAAAGAAAAGAAAATAAAAACTTGAATGTATGATAAGTTCTGAAGGATTACAAATGAAGGAGTTGATACACCGACCACAGGAACCTCCATTGTTGCAGACGACATCCACTTGCCTATTTGTGGTTAATTTGGTTAGTGTCTAAAGTTCATGTCTCGCCCTGCGTTGTATGCTATACATCTCTCCTCCCCTATTTCGTTACCAGGGTGATAGTGGTTAGTAAATTTAAATCTAATATCGCCAGGAAAAAACTCCAGAGTTGTGTACCTAGTGAACCCCCCCCCGTTTTTCTGGGGGACAAGCTAGTAAACAAGTACGCACATACAAACACACGTGTGCACCCGTAATTATTGTTATAATAAACAGTATATTTTAAATTTAAGGAATTGAGTGAGAAAAAATAATCCTATAATCTTCAAAAAGTAAAGTAGCGTAGTGTGGGGAGATCTGGGCCGGGAGAGTACCGGTGAACCAACAACAATAACAAATAGTGTTAACGTACCCCCCCCCCTCTTTTTCAAAGAACAAGCTAGTAAAACACACACACACAAAAACACAAGTGTACGCAATTTAAAATTTATAGTATATAATAGTGCATATTAATAAGGAATTGTTTGGGGAAAATTTTTTTTTTTTTTTTTTTTTTATAATCTTCAAAAGGTAGCGTAAGCCTAGGGGTGCGCACGCACACCCACACACCCACACCCCCACACACCCACACACCCCACACACCCACACACCCACACACACCCACACACACACCCACACAAACACACACCCCCACCCACCCACACACACCCACAAAACCCACCCCCCCACACACCCCCCACCCCCCCACACCCCCACACACACACCCCCACACACCCACACACACCCACACACACACACCCACACACACACACCCACACACACACACCCACACACCCACACACACCCACACACACCCACACACACCCACACACACCCACCCACACACCCACCCACACCCCCACCCACACACCCACCCACACACCCATCCACACACCCACCCACACACCCCCCACACCCCCCCACCCCCCCCACAAACACACACACACAACACACAACAATACACACACACAATACACACACACACACACACTATTCCCAAGACTCACACTACACTCCCCCCCCTCCCCCACCGACATCTCACTCCTTCACCTGATCCCTCCCCTCCCTCTTTCACCCTCCCCCTCCCCCCCTCTCCCTCTCCCACTCACCCCTTTAACCACTTGATTCACTCCCCTTCCCACTCCCCCTCCCCACTACTCTCCCATATAGCCACAGTTCCTCCTCTACCCCCCCCCCACACTCTGACATATACAATACTAAACCTAACATACAGAATTACATGGGTTTTCCCACTCTGAGGCAATCGGATAAAAAAAATGGGTTGCCAGAGAGCACAAGAAAACCCAAGGGACAGGAGGAGGGAACTGCAAAGGAAGATTGGGCAGCAGAGCTCACAAAAGGGAACAAGAATGGGAAAAAAAACTAGAAGAACTTAGCATGAGAATGGAAGAGAGGATAGACATGGAAAGCGGGAAGTGGGAGGTGAAAGTCAAAGCAGCAGAGGGCCCGGATACAGAGTTTAGAAGAGGAAACTGGAAAATCTGAAACAGACTAAAGAACTAAATAACATTTTGGGATTGACAACATAGACTGCTACCTCAGCCACAAATAAGGGGACTGTAGGGACAGAAGGAGCAAAACTGCATGTAGAAGCTCTATCAGTGGAGACTGTAGTAATGAAAGAGCTAAGCTTTATGTGGAGGCCCTAAAAGACCACAACAGAGCCCCGGGAAAGCGAGAAGGGAAAATGACAGGCCCCTGAGCCCATGTACAGTAGCTAGTGAAACTGAAGAAGGAAAGCTGCAATGGAGGAAATCAAATTGAATGAGGGGATACACAGGGATATGCAGTGGGAGAATGAAAAGGGGGAGGGCAGTCTTTGTGTATGGGCTACAGGAAGTTGAAGGGGAAACATATGAAGCAAGAAAACAAGGGGAAAAAAAAAGCAATTGAAAACATCATGAAAGTAATCGGAGAAGACGACATGACCCAGCTGGATAAATTTTCGGAGAAAAAGGGGGTTTGTAAAAAAAAGAACCCGGGCCCGTGAAAGTGGGCCTTCAAGGCAGAATCCCACTCGGAACAGGATTTCTGTGGGAGAAAGCACGATTAAGGGACATGCCGGAATCAGGAAGGTGTATCTCGACCGCGACAGAAAACAAGACGAAAGGCGGAAACTGAGAGAGATGATACAAAGGCGAAAGGAGGAAAGAGAGGGGATGGAGAAGATAGACAGGAGATCCCAGACACAGGAAGAAGATCAAATACAACTCCCTCACAGCTTCCTATAGAAACCTCCCACCAGGTCAACCCCAGTGCAGCCAAACACTCTAAACCAAAAAAAAACCCATGTCATATCCAATTTCCCCCACCCATACATTACAAACTCCACCCCCACAGCAAACACCCATAGTTCCTTATCAGGTCTCCCAATTCCCCAACCCCAATACACCTCCCAGACCACAGTCTTAGGGAAAAAAAGTTGAAGGTATGTTAACAAATGCAGTGGAATAACAAATAAGTATGAGGAGTGGCATGAAAGAATCAAGGAGACATCCCGACATAATAGCACTCACAGAAACAAAACTCACCAGAATAATACAGATTCAATCTTTCCCCCCGGATATCAAATCCTCAGGAAAAAACAGAGGGAGGAGAGGGGGGGGAGGAGTTGCACTGCTCATAAAAGCCAGTGGGGTTTTGAGAAAATGGAAGGAATGGATGGCACGGGTTTAAAGGGACTACTTAGTAGGAACAATCCAGTCTGAGGGACATAAGGTTGATAATTGCAGTAATGTACAACCCACCACAGAACTGCAGGAGACCCAAAAGAAGAATACGATGAGAGCAACAGAGCCATGGTCGACACACTAGCCGAGGTGGCCAGGAAAGCACATGTGGGGGAGCAAAGTTACTAGTTATGGGTGATTTCAATCACAAGGAGATTGACTGGGAAAACCTGGAGCCCCATGGGGGTTCCGAAACATGGAGAGCCAAGATGATGGATGTAGTACTGGAAAACCTCATGCATCAACATGTTAGAGACACTACCAGAGAGAGAGGAGAAGATGACCAGCAAGACTGGACCCTTGTATTCACCTTGAGTAGTTCAGACATCGAGGATATCTTGTTATGAAAGGGCCCCTGGGAGCTAGTGATCATGTGGTTCTGTGCTTCGGGCTACATAGTTGAGCTCCAAGTGGAAGAGTAGCAGGAATAGGGTGGGAAAAACCAAACTACAAAAGGGGAAACTACTCAGGCTGAGGAACTTCCTTCAAAACATTCAGTGGGAGAGGGAACGACAGGAAAACCAGTACAGAAATGATGGACTATGTGGCAACAAAATGCAAGGAGGCAGAGAGAGGTTTTTTCCCAAGGGAAACAGAAATAATGGGAAGAACAGAACGAGTCCTTGGTTCACCCAAAGGTGTAGGGAGGCAAAAACTAGGTGTACTAGAGAATGGAAAAGGTACAGAAGACAGAGAACTCAGGAAAATAAAGAGATTAGCGAAGAGCCAGAAATGAATATGCCAGATAAGAAGGGGGCTCAGCGACAATATGAAAATGACATAGCATCGAAAGTCAAGACTGACCCGAAGTGTTGTAAAACCACTCAGGAGGAAAACAACAGCAAGGACCAGGTAATCAGACTGAGGAAGGGTGATGGGGAATTCAAAGAAAAAGACCGAGAGGTATGTCAGGAGCTCAACACGAGATTTAAAGAAGTATTTACAGTGGAAACCAGTAGGACCCCCAGGAAATCAGAACAGGGGGTACACCAGCAAGTGCTGGATGAGGTACATATAACCAAGGAGGAATGAAGAAGCTGCTATGCGAACTTGACACCTCAAAGGCGGTGGGACCAGACAACATCTCTCCGTGGGTCCTTAAAGAGGGAGCGAGATATTGTGTGTGCCATTAACAAAGATCTTCAACACATCATTTGAAACTGGGCAAATCCCTGAGGTAAAGGAAGATGGCAAATGTAGTCCCCCAATTTTTAAAAAGGGAGACAGACATGAGGCACTAAAATACAGACCTGTATCACTAACGTGTATAGTATGCAAGGTCATGGAGAAGATAATCAGGAGGAGAGTGGTGGAGCACCTGGAAAAAAACAAGTGTATAATTGACAACCAGCATGGTTTCAGGAAGGAAAATCCTGTGTCACAAACCTACTAGAGTTTTTTTGACAAGGTGACGAAGTAAGACAAGAGAGAGAGGGATGGATCGACTGCATTTTTTTGGAAATGCAAAAAGGCCTTCGACACGTTCCTCACAAGAGGTTACTGAAAAAAGCTTTGAAGATCAGGCACACATAACAGGAAAGGTACTGCAATGGATCAGAGAATACCTGACAGGGAGGCAAACAAAAGAGTCATGGTACGTGACGAGGTGTCAGGTGGGCGCTTGTGACAAGCGGGGTTCCACAGGGGTCAGTCCTAGGACCCGTGCTGTTCTTGGTATATGTGAACGACATAACGGAAGGGATAGACTCAGAAGTGTCCTTGTTTGCAGATGATGTGAAGTTAATGAGAAAAATCAAATCGGATGAGGATCAGGCAGGACTACAAGAGACCTGGACAGGCTACAAGCCTGGTCCAGAACTGGCTCCTTGAGTTTAACCCTGCCAAATGCAAAGTCATGAAGGTTGGGGAAGGGCAAAGAAGACCGCAGACACAATATAAATTAGATGGCCAAAGACTGCAAACCTCACTCAAAGGAAAAAAATCTGGGGGTGAGTAATAACACCGAGCATATCTCCTGAGGCGCACATAAATCAGATAACTGCTGCAGCATACGGCGCCTGGCAAACCTACGGATAGCGTTCCGATACCTCAATAAGGAGTCGTTCAAGACCCCTGTATACCATTTACGTCAGGCCCATACTGGAGTATGGGAGCACCAGTTTGGAATCCCCCACCTAGTCAAGCACGTAAGAAAATTTGAGAAAGTGCAAAGGTTTGCAACAAACTAGTCCCCGAGCTACGGGGATTGTCGTAAAGAAGAAAGGTTGAGGGGAAATCGGCCTGACGACACTGGAGGCCAGGAGGGTCAGGGGAGACATGATAAAGACATATAAAATACTGCGCGGAATAGACACGGTGGACAAAGACAGGATTTCCAGAGATGGGACACATACACAAAAGGTCACAATTTGGGAAATTGAAGCTCAGATGAATCAAAGGGATGTTAGGAAGATTTCTTCAGTCATAGAGTAGTCAAGTCGTGGAATAGTCTAGAAAGTGAAGTAGTGGAGGCGGGAACCATACTAGTTTTAAGGCGAGGGATGATAAAGCTCATGGAGCAGGGAGAGAAGGACCTAGTAGCAATCAGTGAAGAGGCGGGGCCAGGAGCTATGACTCGACCCCTGCAACCACAAATAGGTGAGTACAAATAGGTGAGTACACACACGCGCACACACACACACGCGCACACACACACACGCGCAAAACACACACACGCGCACACACACACCACTCGCACACACACACACGCGCACCCCACACACACGCGCACACACACACACGCCACACACACACACGCGCAACACACACACGCGCACACACACACACGCGCACACACACACACGCGCACACACACACACGCGCACACACACACACGCCACACCCCACACGCGCACAACACCCCGCGCAAAACACACACCCAAAGCGCCACACACACACGCGCACACACACACACACGCGCACACACACACACACCACACACGCGCACACACACACACGCGCACACACACACACGCGCCACACACACACGCGCACACACACACACCGCACACACACAACACGCGCACACACACACACACGCGCACACACACACACGCGCACACCCCACACACGCGCACACCACACACACGCGCGCACACACACACGGCACACACACACACGCGCACACACACACACGAGCGCACACACACACGCGCTCACACACACACGCGCACACACACACGCGCACACACACACGCGCACACACACACGCGCACACACACACGCGCACACACACACGCGCACACACACACACGCGCACACACACACACGCGCACACACACACGCGCACACACACACGCGCACACACACACGCGCACACACACACGCGCACACACACACACGCGCACACACACACGCGCGCACACACACGCGCGCACACACACGCGCACACACACACGCGTGCACACACACGTGATAAGGCTGAGGAAAGAAGGTGGAGAACTCACAAGAAACGATCAAGAGGTATGTGAAGAGCTCAACACGAGATTTAAGGAAGTATTTACAGTAGAGACAGGAAGGACTCTGGGGGGACAGACCAGATGGGGACACCAACAAGGAATACACCAACAAGTGTTGGACGACATACATACAGATGAGGAGGAGGTGAAGAAACTGCTAAGGGACATCGATACCTCAAAGGCAATGGGACCGGACAACATCTCTCCATGGGTCCTTAGAGAGGGAGCAGATATGTTGTGCGTACCACTTACCACAATCTTCAACACATCCCTGGAAACTGGCAACTACCTGAGGTATGGAAGACGCAAATGTAGTTCCCATTTTCAAAAAAAGGAGACAGAAAAGAGGCACTAAACTATAGACCTGTGTCATTGACGTGTATAGTATGCAAAATTATGGAGAAGATTATCAGGAGGAGAGTGGTGGAGCACCTGGAACGGAACAGGAGTATAAATGCCAACCAGCACGGATTCACGGAAGGCAAATCCTGTGTCACAAACCTTCTGGAGTTTCATGATAAAATAACAGAAGTAAGACAAGAGAGAGAGGGGTGGGTTGATTGCATCTTCTTGGACTGCAAGAAGGCCTTTGACACAGTTCCTCACAAGAGATTAGTGCAGAAGCTAGAGCATCAGGCGCATATAACGGGAAGGGCACTGCAATGGATCAGAGAATACCTGACAGGGAGGCAACAACGAGTCATGGTACGTAATGATGTATCACAGTGGGCACCTGTGACGAGCGGGGTCCCACAGGGTCGGTCCTAGGACCAGTGCTATTTTTGGTATATGTGAACGACATGACGGAAGGGTTAGACTCAGAAGTGTCCCTGTTTGCAGATGATGTGAAGTTAATGAGGAGAATTAAATCTGATGAGGACCAGGCAGGACTTCAAAGAGACCTGGACAGACTGGACACCTGGTCCAGCAAATGGCTTCTCGAATTTAATCCTGCCAAATGCAAAGTCATGAAGATAGGGGAAGGGCACAGAAGACCACAGACAGAGTATAGGCTAGGTGGCCAAAGACTGCAAACCTCACTCAAGGAGAAAGATCTTGGGTGAGTATAACACCGAGCATGTCTCCGGAAGCACACATCAATCAGATAACTGCTGCAGCATATGGGCGCCTGGCAAACCTGAGAACAGCATTCCGACACCTTAGTAAGGAATCATTCAAGACACTGTACACCGTGTATGTCAGCCCATACTGGAGTATGCAGCACCTGTTTGGAACCCGCACTTGATAAAGCACGTCAAGAAACTAGAGAAAGTACAAAGGTTTGCAACAAGGTTAGTTCCAGAGCTAAGGGGAATGTCCTATGAAGAAAGATTAAGGGAAATCGGCCTGACGACACTGGAGGACAGGAGGGTCAGGGGAGACATGATAACGACATATAAAATACTGCGTGGAATAGACAAGGTGGACAAGGACAGGATGTTCCAGGGAGGGGACACAGAAACAAGAGGCCACAATTGGAAGTTGAAGACACAAATGAGTCAGAGAGATAGTAGGAAGTATTTCTTCAGTCATAGAGTTGTAAGGCAGTGGAATAGCCTAGAAAATGACGTAGTGGAGGCAGGAACCATACACAGTTTTAAGACGAGGTTTGATAAAGCTCATGGAGCGGGGAGAGAGAGGGTCTAGTAGCAACCGGTGAAGAGGCGGGCCAGGAGCTAGGACTCGACCCCTGCAACCACAAATAGGTGAGTACAAATAGGTGAGTACACGCGCACACACACACGCGCACACACACACGCGCACACACACGCGCACACACACACGCGCACACACACACGTGCACACACACACGCGCACACACACACGCGCGCGCACACACACGCGCGCACACACACACGCGCACACACACACGCGCACACACACACGCGCGCACACACACGCGCACACACACACGCGCACACACACACGCGCACACACACACCCAAATACACAACATAACATAAGAAAGAAGGAATACTGCAACAGGCCTACTGACCCATTCGGAGCAGGTCCATGTCCCCCTCGGATTAGACCAATGACCGCCCCCAGGATTAGCCCAATGACCGACCCAGTCTGATAACCTCCACTCAAGGAAGGAGCACGGCACCAGACCCAGCAGCACAAGCTAGTCAGGTCCAACTCACTACCACCTACACCTACTCATGTATTTATCTAACCTATTTTTAAAACTACACAACGTTTCAGCCTGAATAACTGTACTCGGCAGTTTGTTCCACTCATCCACAACTCTATTACCAAACCAGTGCTTTCCTATATCCTTCTGAATCTGAATTTTTCCAACTTGAAACCATTGCTGCGAGTCCTGTCTTGGCTGGAAATTTTCAGCACACTATTTACATCCCTTTTATTTATTCCTGTTTTCCATTTATACACCTCGATCATATTCCCTCTAATTCTATGCCTTTCTAGAGTGCAGATTCAGGGCCTTCAGTCTATCCTCATAGGGAAGATTTCTGATACATGGGATCATCTTTGTCATCCTCTTCTGCACGTTTTCCTGAGCATTTATATCCATTCTGTAATACGGTGACCAAAACTGAGCAGCATAGTCTAAATGAGGCCTAACCAAGGATATATAGAGTTGAAGAACAACCTGAGGACTTCTATTATTTATACTTCTAGATATGAAGCCAAGAATTCTGTTAGTTTTATTGCGAACACTAATGCACTGTTGTCTTGGTTTTACATTACTTGTAACCAGGACTCCTAAAGACTTTTTGCAATCAGTAGCATTAAGATCTACATTATTTAGTTTATATGTGGCATGGTTATTTAACTGTCCAACATTTAGAACTTTGCATTTGTCAATATTAAACTGCATCTGCCACTTCTCTGACTATTGCTTCAGTCTATTCAAATCATCCTGGAGTGCTCTAATGTCCTCATTAGAATGAATTGGACGGCCTATTTTGGTGTCATCAGCAAATTTGCTTATGTCGCTGTTTATTCCCTCATCTATGTCGTTTATTTAAATTGTGAACAACAACGGCCCCAACACTGACCCCTGAGGAACACCGCTTGTGACGTGCCCCCATTCTGATTTCTCCCCATTTATGCAAACTCTCTATTTGTCAGCCATGCCTCTACACAGGAAAAAATTTCTCCTCCTATTCCGTGTGCCTTAAGTTTCCTCAAATGGCTCTGGTGTGGAACTCTATCGAAAGCCTTACTGAAGTCCATATACACAATATCATGTTCATTACCATGATCTACCTCCTCAAACACCTTAGTGAAAAATGTTAGTAAATACGTAAGACAGGAACGCCCCTTTGTAAAACCGTGTTGAGATTCATTTATCAATCTGTGCCTGTCAAGATGGCTACGAATTGCTTCGGCAATTATTGATTCCATAAATTTTCCCACATGGAGGTAAGGCTTATTGGTCTTTAGTTCGAAGCCAAGGACCTGTCCACCTGCCTTGTAAATGGGTTTATTACGTTTGCCATTTCCACTTATCAGGCAACTATGCCAGTTTGTATGACATGTTAAAAAGATTGGGTAAAGGTATGCTAAGTTTCTCATTACATTCCTTTAACACCCTTGCAAACAGTTTCATCAGGGCCTGGATTTGTTAGTTTTAGTTTGTCTGAGGACCATGTCACTAGTTACCACAATCGAACATAGTTCATTATCCGTTCTACTAATCTATTATTCTGGAATATCGCTAGTATTTTCCTGGGTGAAAACTGAGAGGAAGTAGGTATTGATAATTTCACAAAATATCCTTATCACTGTCATGATCTGACCAGAGTTACTCTTAAGTGGGCCAGTCTTGTCCTAAACTTACTTCTGTATACCTGAAATAACCCCTTTTGGGTTTTAGTCTTTGAATCCCTTGCGACCTTACCTCATAATCCCTTTTTGCTTTTTTTTATTCCTTTCTTATTTCTCCTCTTTAATTGAAATATCGATTTCTTAACTGTCCATCTCCTCTTTTGATACGCCTATATATGCCTCTCTTTTGACCAATGAGATGGTTTAATCTATTGTTCGTCCATTTGGGATCATTTTTGTTAGATCTAATTTCCCTACTGGGAAAAAAAGTTGTCGGGCAAGCTAGAACTATGCTCTGAAAAACCTCATATTGCAACCAAATCACCTACCTGACCCATATCAGGACATCCCAATTTAGCCCACCTGGGTAATTTTTCAGTCCATGAAGTCTGCCAAGCGAAAATCTGGGACAGAGATTTGATTGCAGTTATCTGGGTAATTCCATGAAATATTAAACTAAGTGATTTGCGATAAATTTAGCCAAGCTCATTATTAAACCTCAAGATTATTAATTAGTGAATCTTTGTTGGCAAGAACCAAGTCAAGCAGCTTTTTTCCTCAAGTTGGTTCTGTCACAACATGTTCTAAAAAGCAATCCTGAACCGTATCAAAAAGTCACTAGACTCAAGATTTCCTTCATATTGTTACAATCAATTTGTCTAAAGTTAAAATCTCCCATTATCACAAGATTTTCATATCTAGATGCCTTAGAATTTCGTCGCAAAGCAGCTTACTGCACTCCCTATAAAGGGTTTTTGGGGGCCTATAAAATCACACCCAAAATTAATTTGTCACGTTCCCTCGAGAATTGTAGCCAAAAAGATTCAGTGTTCGATGTTTCTAATCCTATATTCATGTCTAAGACAACAATTTAAGTTTTCTCTGACTTACATCGCCACTCCACCACCCTTCCTGTTGACCCTATCATGTGGAATATTTATAACCCTGTATGTTGCATTCAGAAGACCCTTTCCCCTATCTTTCAGGTTGAACCAGGTCTCTTATACCAAAAATATCTATATTACCTACACTTGCAAGTAATCTTAGCTCATCTATCTTATTTTTACACTCCTACTATTTGTAGAGTAAACCTTAAGGGAGCTAGTCACTTGTTGCCCTCTACTATCTCTCTTTGTTTTTTTGATCAATGATTTTGCCATTACTAACAACTTTATTTTGAATATTGTCTTTTAAACATATCCCTGAGGGATCAAGGTAATAACTGCTGTTTGTAACCCTAATGCGCAGCCGATTGTTTCCCACAAACACTCATACCTCTATAATCTATCATTTAAATTCCTAGACAAGTCATCAATTTCCCTCTCAATTTAATTGGCTAATGCAACCACTCCATCCCCAGAGAGATGAGCCTCATCCCTTGCATACATATCACCTTTGTCAAAGAATAGTCCCAGTTATCAATGAATGGGATTGCAAGTTCCTTTGGGGTACCTGTCTAGCCAGAAATTTATACCAATTACCCTAGACATTCATTCTTGCCCACTCCCCTTTCTAGGCAAGATGCTACATAACGACTGGATCCCTCCCTTTGACCTAACTACTTTATGGCTTTAACCTGTACATATCCAGCACTCCCCTCTCCTGCCCTTCCCCATGTCATTACCCCCAGCACTAAGACAGAAATGGGTTTGTTCCCATTACCTGCCATAATATTATCCAACCTGCTGACTATGTCACCAACACCAGCTCCAGGAAGGCACACTCTCTGTCTGACCTTTCTGTCCTGTTACAAAATGCACGGGCCATATATATTACCTGAGTATCGCCTACTATAAAATATTTTTACCTTTATTAGCAGGGGGGAAACATGGTACCTTCATCCTCACTAACCACTGAAGTACACTCGCTTGGAGAACAGAGAATCGATTTCCACCTTTACATCTTTTCTATTAACTCATCTTCTTCCTGAACTGTGAACCACTTGCCACTTAAAGCGGCTGCCACTATCATGCTGGGGACCATTCCTTCCTTTCCAGCTAAATCCTTCTCACACTCGCTCCCAAACTCAAACTATGCCAAAACTCCAGCCTCCTATTTTCCTCCTGAAGAGGGAGAATCTCCTTCAACACTTTAACCTGAGATTCTAAAACACTACAACAAGCCATGGTGCGGTAACAGCCCACGCTAACTCCCAAGAGCTTAAGCAGGTATGACCGCTGGTGACCACTGACCTCAACATACACACAGCGTACAACACACACAGAACACACAACACACACGGAACACACAACACACACACACACCAAAACAAAACACAAAAAACATACTATACACATACTACACACACACACTACACACACGCACTCGACCCCTGCAACCTCAACTAGGTGAGTACACACAACACGCACACAACACACACACGAACACACAACACACACAGAACACACAACACACACAGAACACACAACACACACGAACACACAACACACACAAAACACATACTATACACATACTACACACACACAAATACACACACCACTCGACCCCTGCAACCTCAACTAGGTGAGTACACACAACACGCACGCACACACACACACACACACACACCACCACACACACACACACACACACACACACACACACCACACACAACACCTTGTGTATCCTCACAATATATCGTAAATCTTAGACCTTCATTAAACAACAATGGAAAAACAATTTATGATGCAGTGAATGTGAGATTTTCAACACTGTAGAACTGAAACTGACCATTGATGATTAAAGATGGTGTCTGGATGACTGTAGCCAGGTGGTGCTGAGGTAGTCAGCTGGTGCTGGGGTAGTCAGCTGGTGCTGGGGGACCAGGTAGTGCTGGGGTCCCAAGCTAGTGCTGGGGTAGTCAGCTGATGCGGGGGTAGCCCAGCTGGTGCTGGGTAGCCAGGTAGTGCTGGGGTCCCAAGCTAGTGCTGGGGTAGTCAGCTGATGCTGGGGTAGTCAGCTGGTGCTGGGTAGTCAGCTGGTGCTGGGGTAGTCAGCTGGTGCTGGGGTAGCCAGGTAGTGCTGGGGTCCCAAGCTAGTGCTGGGGTAGTCAGCTGATGCTGGGTAGTCAGCTGGTGCTGGGGTAGTCAGCTGGTGCTGGGGTAACTCAGCTGGTGCTGGGTAGCCAGTAGTGCTGGGGTCCCAAGCTAGTGCTGGGGTAGTCAGCTGATGCTGGGGTAGTCAGCTGGTGCTGGGGTAGTCAGCTGGTGCTGGGGTAGTCACTGGTGCTGGGGTAGTCAGCTGGTGCGGGGGTTTACTCAGCTGGTGCTGGGTACCAGGTAGTGCTGGGGTCCCAAGCTAGTGCTGGGGTAGTCAGCTGATGCTGGGGTAGTCAGCTGGTGCTGGGGTAGTCAGCTGGTGCTGGGGTAGTCAGCTGGTGGCTGGGGTAGTCAGCTGGTGCTGGGTAGTCAGCTGGTGCTGGGGTAGCCAGGTAGTGCGGGGGTCCCAAGCTAGTGCTGGGGTAGTCAGCTGATGCGGGGTAGTCAGCTGGTGCTGGGGTAGTCAGCTGGTGCTGGGGTAGTCAGCTGGTGCTGGGGTAGTCAGCTGGTGCTGGGGTAGTCAGCTGGTGCTGGGGTAGTCAGCTGGTGCTGGGGTAGTCAGCTGGTGCTGGGGTAGTCAGCTGGTGCTGGGGTAGTCAGCTGGTGCTGGGGTAGTCAGCTGGTGCTGGGGTAGCCAGGTAGTGCTGGGGTCCCAAGCTAGTGCTGGGGTAGTCAGCTGATGCTGGGGTAGCCAGGTAGTGCTGGGGTAGTCAGCTGATGCGGGGTAGCCAGCTGGTGCTGGGGTAGCCAGGTAGTGCTGGGGTCCCAAGCTAGTGCTGGGGTAGTCAGCTGTGCTGGGGTAGCCAGGTAGTGCTGGGGTCCCAAGCTGGTGCTGGGGTAGTCAGCTGGTGCTGGGTAGCCAGGGTAGTGCTGGGGTAGTCAGCTGATGCTGGGGTAGCCAGCTGGTGCTGGGGTAGCCAGGTAGTGCTGGGGTCCCAAGCTAGTGCTGGGGTAGTCAGCTGGTGCTGGGTAGCCAGGTAGTGCTGGGGTCCCAAGCTAGTGCTGGGGTAGTCAGCTGATGCTGGGTAACCAGCTGGTGCGGGGGTAGCCAGCTGGTGCTGGGGTAGCCAGCTGGTGCTGGGGTAGCCAGCTGGTGCTGGGGTAGCCAGCTGGTGCTGGGGTAGCCAGCTGGTGCTGGGGTAGCCAGCTGGATCTGGGGTAGCCAGCTGGTGCTGGGGTAGCCAGCTGGTGCTGGGGTAGCCAGCTGGTGCTGGGGTAGCCAGCTGGTGCTGGGGTAGCCAGCTGGTGCTGTAGCCAAGCCACCTGTTCAATCCTTAACAGTATAGAGGCCATGTTAATTTGTTGTTTCCTGAGAACACTCCCGCGACAACACTCCCGCGACAACACTCCCGCGACAACACTCCCGCGACAACACTCCCGCGACAACACTCCCGCGACAACACTCCCGCGACAACACTCCCGCGACAACACTCGGCCCCCGCGACAACAATATAATCACTTATAACAATTCACTAGCTTACTACCATCAGTTATAATTATTACGATATAAGCATCGACAATTACAGCGGATTCAGTACTGATTTTGAGAGCGCTAAATCCTTAGGGATTATACACAGTCCGAGCATCTACAAACATGTTATATACACTGATATACACCAGTATATGCACAGATATGTATATCTCTGTATATACACTGAGAGGTGTGCACTTCTCAATGTGGTATAAACCTTGGTAATAAATACCGACAAGTTGGTTTAGAAAAACACGTAAGCAAACACTAATAACATACTTATTAGAAAACGTTTCGGTCCTGGGACCTTGATCACATCATCTATCAAAGACCTCACTACGAAACGCAGCCCCACACCTCTAACTTCTACAGCAGGCCCGTCTACACTATCCCCAGTGGGTTCTGTCCCAAGAAATATGTAGGCGAGACAGGCAGAGATCTTGCAGTCCGCCTGAATGAGCATCGAAATGCCTCTAACAGAGACGATGTAAGGTACGCCTGTGTCCTCCACAGAGACTCCACGGGGCATTTGATGAACGGAACGAGGCACAACTCGTTCTCACAGAACCAGACCTCAGATGCCGACGGTGCCTGGCAGCCTCACTAATCCCGTCACCGACACTATAGAACGCAACATTGGAAATTACAAAATTTCAAAAACATTGGCATACATGATACTTAAGCAGCACCAACCCAACAACACAGGTGTCACATGATTTTCATCGTCTACCCGTCCTCATCATAGGGAGAGGTTGTTTTGATAAGGACCTGCCTCGCATGGGCCAGTAGGCCTTCTACAGTGTTCCTCCATTCTTATGTTCTTATGACATTCCTCAGGTCACGTGCGTCACATCTCACTCTCCGCCTATATATGTAATGTCTTTCTACCTCTGTATGTTAGAAGTGATCAAGGTCCCAGGGCCGAAACGTTTTCTAATAAGTATGTTATAGTGTTTCTTACGTGTCTTTCTAAACCAACTTCTCAATGTATATACTCTGATACATATACAATGAGTTACACACCGATGTATGTATACACAAATACACATATCTGGGTGTATATATACTGAAGGATACACACATTTTAGTGCATTTACCTGTAGGTAGGAGAGTTGTAGTGAAGCGACCCTCCTGGTAGCTGATCCAACCACAGTGAGGGAAAATAAGCTTCGTCAAGCTCAGCTTCGAGGCTTTGAAGCTTTTCATGAAGCCTTTGAATGAGTCGTTTCTTCACGGAGTTTTTAACCTCCTCAAGAACATGTGATTCATACACCGAGAAGTGTATGTTTTCTCCGTGTATACACCCAGAATTTAATTCTCATTCTAGGTATTAAAGTATTCCTGACTGGCGGTATACAGTTTGGTTAGTAGGGTTTGAAGCCTATCGACTACACAAGGGTTGCGCGGTAACCTATCCACTGCCAGACAGAATTGTTTAATACCCAAAGAATTCAAGCAAATTCTTAACATATATACTCTGAGAGATATGCAGCTGTCAAGGTATATACCTGGTAGGTATAGAGGTGACTTGCAGAACTGATAACCCTCATGTAGTAGATAGACTTTAAACCCCACTGACAAACCAATCAGCCTTAATGATCTCATGTAGTAACAGACTTGAAGCCCCCCATTAAAAATGTTAATAATAATGAGAGTAAGACACATGTGCAACATCTGGGTATCTTTATTGTAGACGTTTCGCCATCCAGTGGCTTTATCAATACAAATTCCAGGACATAACTTGAAGACAGTAAACTATGTACAGAAGATGAGGTAATCAGTCCCTCAACCTAGTGAGTAGGTGCGAACAGCACCATAGTCGTGGAGATTCTGAAGCAGAAGAAAGTATCCTGGTGCTTATATAGTAACGTCAGGTGAAGCAGACGAGGCAAATTCACTGGTGGGCTGAATCCCCAGTGGAAGTAGGTCCTTCCCAAAGAGATGGGTTAGTTGTAGTACACAACTGTCAGACAACTGCAACATCATGGAATCTTAATTCTGAGGACATGTACATAACCTTCACTACGACAACTACTACTACAACTAACCCATCTCTTTGGAAGGACCTACTTCCACTGGGGATTCCCGCCCACCAGTGAATTTGCCCTCGTCTGCTTCACCTGACGTTACTATATAAGCACCAGGATTCTTTCTTCTGCTTCAGAATCTCCACGACTATGGTGCTGTTCGCACCTACTCCTAGGTTGAGGGACTGATTACCTCATCTTCTGTACATAGTTCTACTGTCTTCAAGTTATGTCCTGGAATTTGTATATGATAAAGCCACTGGATGGCGAAACGTCTACAATAAAGATACCCAGATGTTGCACATGTGTCTTACTCTCATCTTGTCGGTATTATATACCATTCGTACACGTTAATAATAATCTTTATTTCTACAAGGACAAGCCTAGCTGACATCAGTGACATAGTACTATACAGAAAGCCCCTTGTTATGCAGAGCATTTAGGGCAAATTAGGCCAGTTTTGAGGAAATGGTATGGTGATACCGACAAGATGTGGAAAAAGACACTTATGTACAGTTCAGGACATTTATTAAAGGAAACGTTTCGCCACGAGTGGCTTCTTCAGTCCTAATACAGAGAAAACTAAGAAAACACACATATATATAGTGGCGGGAGTCAGGTGAGGTGACGCGTGGGTAGAGGTGGTAGTAGTAGTAGTAGTAGTAGTAGTAGTAGTAATGGAACTAAGGAAGTGAGGCAAGAGAGGGACCTGCTGGCATCAAGTAACACCAGTTCCCAGGATGGGTAATATCCTCTTGCTTAGTAATTTTGAAATACTGTAACTACCGGATTTTTGCTTTATAGTGTTACAGACAGTTTTGTTCCCAGGATGCGACTCACACCAGTTGACTAACACCCAGGTACCCATTTTACTGCTAAGTGAACATGGACAGCAGGTATCTTATGGAAACACGTCCTAATATTTCCACCCTCTCCCGGGGATCTAACCTCAGACCCTTTAGTGCATGGACATCCTGTGTAAGGAAACACTCCCAATGTTCTACCCTTGCCGGGAATCGAACTCAGGCTCTCAGCGTGTGAAGCTAGAGATTTTTGCCACCAGGCCACGAACCAGTCAATACGGTCCTCTGCTATAAGTGTCAACACTACTTCTAAAATTTTACAGACGCCTTCATGTTGAATCATTCCTTACACTCAGCTTCCCTAATATGACTCTAGTCCTGGTTTTGTTTCTGTAGATGCCTTCCTTTCTCATACATTGTTAAATGATCCAATCTTCAGAACACTCGTGACTTGACATGATGCTTTCTTCTTCTCCTCCTCCTCCTCATCTCTCTGTCTTTTCTTTTCTATTTTTCCTTATTTCCTTGTTTTCGTCAAATGGTATACAGTACCGACGGGTTGCTAGATAAGACACATAGGCAAATTTAGGCAACTTTATTCCGAAACGTTTCACCTACACAGTAGGCTTCTTCAGTCGAGTACAGAAAGTAGGCAGGAGCAGTAGAGATGTGAAGACGATGTAATCAGTCCATCACCCTTGAAGTCGTAGATTTGAGGTTGTCAGTCCCTCAGCCTGGAGAGGTTCTGTTCCGAAGTCTAGAACTAACTGAAGATCAAGCGACAGTGTTGAGACTTAAATACGGGTCGGAAGGAGAGGTGCAGAGTAGTAGTATTGAGAAGTTGCCTAAATGTTACCTATGTGTCTTATCTACCATCCTGTCGGTATTGTATACCATTTGACAACCACTCTGTCAGACACTGCAACACAATGGCATCTTGGTACAGAAGAGAAAACACCTTGGACAACTTTTTCAAGTGAGAATTGTTTGATCTGAGAGGGACATGACCTCCCAGTGGCTACATTCTCACTACTACTACTACTCTGCACCTCTCCTTCCGACAGTATTTAAGTCTTAACACTGTCGCTTGATCTTCAGTTAGTTCTAGACTTTGGAACAGAACTTCTCCAGGCTGAGGGACTGACAACCTCAAATCTTCAAGGGTGATGGACTGATTACATCGTCTTCACATCTCTACTGCTCCTGCCTACCTTCTGTACTCGACTGAAGAAGCCTACTGTGTAGGCGAAACGTTTCGGAATAAAGTTGCCTAAATGTTGCCTATGTTCCCTTTTTTTCCTTTCTTCTGCCTAAGTGTGTTCAGTTCCTTCAGATTTTTCTCCCATGCTTTTGGTTGTACCCCTTGTGGGGGCCTTAGCTCTCCTACGGTGCTCATTTTCCTGTCCTCAGACATACCCCACTTCCACTACTATTGCTACTCCCACTGCTATTGCTTCCCTTAGCTTCCCTTTCTATCTACTAGCACCACTACTTCCACTACCAGCATTACTAATATTTCTTTTTCTCCCTTTGTCCCAGTGCTGTCTGCCTCGCCTTTATATACTGGGTCTCAATCTTTTGTGTTAGATATAAAGCTGACATATTTTTAACAGAAATCAGTACCTAAATGGTTATAACTGACCATAATTTGTAAAGGTGTGGATAGTAAACCAGCTGAAGGCCTCGGTCAGATACCTAAAGCTCCAACGGCGGGTTATCATAATGACTAAGACCTGCGTCAGAAAACACTTGTCCTTTTTCCTGAGAAACTTTACCTAACCTAATCTCTCTTTTGTTAGTATGACTGTAAATGGTCCAAGTCTGACCAAAACGTCGTCATAAGCTTCTGTTTCCTATATGTGGGTTATTTGTGTGTTTTTCCAGTCACGGTATTGTGCCTTTGTTCTTTCTTTGATGAAGATTAAACAGAAATAAGTCACATTGTTTGACTTTTCTAATTTTTATATTATATCAACTTAGTGCAATATACGTGTGCGCCATCAGTAATCTGCGTGTCTTCAGACTACTGTTATTTTATATATATTAAACAATATATGTAACTCCAAGACCAAAAATTACTTTTGCAAT
>NW_026509008.1:0-14463 GCF_026875155.1 Cherax quadricarinatus
CACTCTGGGCCCCCCCCCCTACAGCACCTCCGCACACGGACTCGGGCCCCTGAGGCAAAGTTCCCACGGGCTCCTTTCCCCCCCCACCATGAGCGGCAGGTGCTTCTCTGTCTCCTCCGCCTGATTGGGTTAACTTTGATTAAAATTTGATCTCAGTTTAATCAGAGTCCAGAGACTGCGGAGGAAGGCTTCTCCACCTGTCTTGAGGGTAAACCTCTCTGTCCTGTCTTCTCTCTCTCTCTTTGACAGCACATTTGTGTCGCTTTCCCCTCTCCTTGACAGAACAACCTACCTAGAGGTTGTTCCGGGTGTGAACGCCCCCGCAGCCCTGTCGTTGACCAGGTCTTCCGGAGGGGACGAAGAACAGGGCCTGATCCACCAAGCTGTTACTGCTGGCCGCACGAAATCCAACGTGCAAACCTCAGCCAGGCTGATCGGGCACTGATTTGAGGTATCTCCCCAGTTCCTTTTCGAAGACAATCAAGGGTCTTTTGGTAATTCTTCTGATAGGAGGCTGTTGAACAGTCTTGGCTCCCGGACACTTATTGTTTTTTCTCATTGCACCCTTGCTTTTCACTGGGGTATGAACATCAAAATGGTATACAATACCGACAGGTTGTAAGGTAAGACACATATGCAACATGTGGAAAAAGACACTTATGTACAGTTCAGGACATTTATTAAAGGAAACGTTTCGCCACGAGTGGCTTCTTCAGTCCTAATACAGAGAAAACTAAGAAAACACACATATATATAGTGGCGGGAGTCAGGTGAGGTGATGCGTGGGTAGAGGTGGTAGTAGTAGTATAGTAGTAGTAGTAGTAGTAGTAGTAGTAATGGAACTAAGGAGGTGAGGCAAGAGAGGGACCTGCTGGCATCAAGTAACACCAGTTCCCAGGATGGGTAATATCCTCTTGCTTAGTAATTTTGAAATACTGTAACTACCGGATTTTTGCTTTATAGTGTTACTGACAGAAATTAGTGCAGCTTCAATGCATTTTCTCCGTCTTAAGTCGTCTTCTTTAATAACTAGTTTAGCTTCATTGAATTTCATGAGGTGTCCAACATCGTCTCTATGTTGAACACATGCGTTTTTTGCGGTCATCGTTTCTGCAAGCATTTTTGTGTTCTGCTATCCTAATGTCCAGAGTTCTGGCTGTTTCCCCTACATATACTTTGTCACATCCCCCACATGGTATAGTGTAGATTCCTGCACTTGTGTCAGAATCATGCTGGGTTTTTGTATCAGGTTCCTAATAGTAGTTGAAGAGCTGGTAGATATTTTAGCCAGTTTTCTGTCAAACATTTTTGAAACATTAGTGGCAACGTGCTGACCGGTAAAACGATGTAACTTGGAGGCTTTTCTTCAATTTGATAGGTGTTGGTCTTGCTGAGGATACGTGTGCACGTTTCCTGCAGTCACGTATGAAGTGTAGGGGAAAGTGTAGTGAACTAAAAGAGTTGGTGATGTATGTACATTCTTCTTCGAGGAACTGCGGACTGGAAATTCTGTAGGCTCTCAGAAAGAAGCCAATAACTACCCCTCTTTTAGTTCTTGTGTCATGGTGAGAGAAGAAATGTAGAAGATCATTCTTGTAGGTAGGCTTCCGGTAGACTTTAAAAGAAAGTTTGTTTTCCCCTGTGCGTAAGAGAACGTCGAGAAAAGGTAACTGGTTGTCCTTCTCCTCCTCTAGAGTAAATTTAATAGTAGGTTCCAGAGCTGCTGCACCTAACCCATCTCTTTGGGAAGGACCTACTTCCACTGGGGAATCCCGCCTACCAGTGACTGCCCTCGTCTGCTGCCCGTCCCATTCACTGACGCCTATAAAAAGCGCCAGTCTTCTTGCCTTTGCTCCAGACTCTCCACCACCACGATGCTGTGAACACTAACTCCAAGGCCGAGGGACTGATTACCTCATCTTTTGTATATAGTTCTACTGTCTTCCTATTATGTCCTAGAATCTGTATTGATAAAGCCACTGGATGGCGAAACGTCTACTACAATAAAGATATCCAGATGTTGCACATGTGTCTTAACTTTCATATTGTCGGTATTTTTATACCTTTCTTGCACAACTTGTCAGACACTGCAACATCATGGAATCTTGGTTCAGAGGACATCTACAAGACCTTCTTCACGGCTGCTGCACCTAACCCATCTCTTTGGGAAGGACCTACTTCCACTGGGGAATCCCGCCTACCAGTGACTGCCCTCGTCTGCTGCCCGTCCCATTCACTGACGCCTATAAAAGCGCCAGTCTTCTTGCCTTTGCTCCAGACTCTCCTCCACCACGATGCTGTGAACACTAACTCCAAGGCCGAGGGACTGATTACCTCATCTTTTGTATATAGTTCTACTGTCTTCCTATTATGTCCTAGAATCTGTATTGATAAAGCCACTGGATGGCGAAACGTCTACTACAATAAAGATATCCAGATGTTGCACATGTGTCTTAACTTTCATATTGTCGGTATTTTATACCTTTCTTGCACAACTTGTCAGACACTGCAACATCATGGAATCTTGGTTCAGAGGACATCTACAAGACCTTCTTCACGGCTGCTGCACCTAACCCATCTCTTTGGGAAGGACCTACTTCCACTGGGGAATCCCGCCTACCAGTGACTGCCCTCGTCTGCTGCCCGTCCCATTCACTGACGCCTATAAAAAGCGCCAGTCTTCTTGCCTTTGCTCCAGACTCTCCTCCACCACGATGCTGTGAACACTAACTCCAAGGCCGAGGGACTGATTACCTCATCTTTTGTATATAGTTCTACTGTCTTCCTATTATGTCCTAGAATCTGTATTGATAAAGCCACTGGATGGCGAAACGTCTACTACAATAAAGATATCCAGATGTTGCACATGTGTCTTAACTTTCATATTGTCGGTATTTTATACCTTTCTTGCACAACTTGTTTCAAAAATGTTTGACAGAAAACTGGCTAAAATATCTACCAGCTCTTCAACTACTATTAGGAACCTGATACAAAAACCCAAGCATGATTCTGACACAAGTGCAGGAATCTACACTATACCATGTGGGGGATGTGACAAAGTATATGTAGGGGAAACAGCCAGAACTCTGGACATTAGGATAGCAGAACACAAAAATGCTTGCAGAAACGATGACCGCAAAAACGCATGTGTTCAACATAGAGACGATGTTGGACACCTCATGAAATTCAATGAAGCTAAACTAGTTATTAAAGAAGACGACTTAAGACGGAGAAAATGCATTGAAGCTGCACTAATTTCTGTCAGTAACACTATAAAGCAAAAATCCGGTAGTTACAGTATTTCAAAATTACTAAGCAAGAGGATATTACCCATCCTGGGAACTGGTGTTACTTGATGCCAGCAGGTCCCTCTCTTGCCTCACCTCCTTAGTTCCATTACTACTACTACTACTACTACTACTACTACTACTACTACTACTACTACTACTACTACTACCACCTCTACCCACGCATCACCTCACCTGACTCCCGCCACTATATATATGTGTGTTTTCTTAGTTTTCTCTGTATTAGGACTGAAGAAGCCACTCGTGGCGAAACGTTTCCTTTAATAAATGTCCTGAACTGTACATAAGTGTCTTTTTCCACATCTTGTCGGTATCACCATACCATTTCCTCACATATGCAACAGTTAGACAACTTTATTCCGAAACGTTTCGCCGACACAGTAGACTTCTTCAGTCGAATACAGAAAGTAGGCAGGAACAGTAGAGATGTGAAGACGATGTAATCAGTCCATCACCCTTGAAGTCGTAGAATTTGAGGTTGTCAGTCCCTCAGCCTGGAGCAGTTCAGTTCCATAGTCAGGAACTATCTGAAGATCAAGCGACAGTGCAGAGACTTAAATACTGTCGGAAGGAGAGGTGCAGAGTAGTAGTAGTAGTGAAAATGTAGCCACTGAGAGGTCATGTCCCTCTCAGATCCAACCCTTTTTCACTTGAAAAGCTTGTCCAAGGTGTTTTCTGTACCAAGATGCCATGTGTTGCAGTGTCTGACAGGATGAACATCAAAATGGTATACAATACCGACAGGTTGTAAGGTAAGACACATATGCAACAGTTAGACAACTTTATTCCGAAACGTTTCGCCTACACAGTAGGCTTCTTCAGTCGAATACAGAAAGTAGGCAGGAACAGTAGAGATGTGAAGACTGGGGTATGTTGCACCGTCTACCTAATCTTTTGTTTTCGTAGGGAGTGGTTTATTTGTGCAGGGTCACAAGATCTACCCAGAAATTTTCACTGCTAGATCACCATTGCTCAAGTTTGAAGTCGATCAGAAGAGATATTCTCCAGTTCTTGCACAGAATATAGTTTGTTGAATAAAAGTAACAAACTAAAACTTACAGCCCCAAATTCTTCCAATCCTTCCTTTGACCAAAGTCCACTAATGACCTCATCCACTTCACTGGATCAATCTGTTCCACCAGTTGAGGAGAAAGATTTAGCTCCCACTGACTTCCCAGACGAGGTCAAGCGTTTGTTGACTCTGTTGAACAAACGTCGTAAAGCCATTGCCTTACCAAGAACATAAGAACACAAGAAAGAAGGAGCACTGCAGGTCCATGTCCCCCCCCCCCGGATAAGACCAATGACCCACGCCCCGGATTATCCCAATGACCCACCCAGTCTGGTCATCCCCAATCAAGGATGGAGCACTGCACCAGACTCAGCAGCACAAGCTAGTCAGGTCCAAATCACACCCACTCATGTATTTATCTAACCTATTTTTAAAACTACACAACATTTTAGCCTCAATAACTGTACTCGGGAGCTTGTTTCACTCATCCACAACACTATTACCAAACCAGTGCTTTCCTATATCCTTCCTG
This sequence comes from Cherax quadricarinatus, assembly GCF_026875155.1. Taxonomy (NCBI): domain Eukaryota; kingdom Metazoa; phylum Arthropoda; class Malacostraca; order Decapoda; family Parastacidae; genus Cherax; species Cherax quadricarinatus. The sequence continues at coordinate 4,853 of NW_026509008.1, forward strand.
AATCTGAATTTTTCCAACTTGAAACCATTGCTACGAGTCCTGTCTTGGCTGGAAATTTTCAGCACACTATTTACATCCCCTTTATTTATTCCTGTTTTCCATTAATACACCTCGATCATATCCCCCCTAATTCTACGCCTTTCGAGAGAGTGCAGATTCAGGGCCCTCAGTCTATCCTCATAGGGAAGAGTTCTGATACATGGGATCATCTTTGTCATCCTCCTTTGTACGTTTTCCAGAGCATTTATATCCATTCTGTAATACGGTGACCAGAACTGAGCAGCATAGTCTAAATGAGGCCTAACCAAGGATATATAGAGTTGAAGAACCAACCTGAGGACTTCTATTATTTATACTTCTAGATATGAAGCCAAGAATTCTGTTAGCTTTATTGCGAACACTAATGCACTGTTGTCTTGGTTACTGCTAACCATAACTCCTAAATCCTTTTCGCAATCGGTAGTATTAAGATCTACATTATTTAGTTTATATGTGGCATGGTTATTTAACTGTCCAACATTTAGAACTTTGCATTTGTCAATATTAAACTGCATCTGCCACTTCTCCGACCATTGCATCAGTCTATTCAAATCATCCTGGAGTGCTCTAATGTCCTCATTAAAATGAACTGGACGGCCTATTTTGGTGTCATCAGCAAATTTGCTTATGTCGCTATTTATTCCCTCATCTATGTCGTTTATGTAAATTGTGAACAACAACGGGCCCAACACTGACCCCTGAGGAACACCGCTTGTGACGTGCCCCATTCTGATTTCTCCCCATTTATGCAAACTCTCTGCTGCCTATTTGTCAGCCATGCCTCTACCCAGGAAAAAATTTCTCCTCCTATTCCGTGTGCCCTAAGTTTCCTCAATAGCCTCTGGTGTGGAACTCTATCGAAAGCCTTACTGAAGTCCATATACATAAAATCAATGTCGCGGCAGAAGTTGTTAACACCGTACACCCAATGGACACCAACAATCTCGACAATCATCAAGACGAAGACGATGAAGCCCAGTAGAAAAACAAATGCTTGCTACAGTAAACCGATCCAGAATTAACTGAGTTATTTGATAAATTACATTATATGTGCATAACTATAAACTAAGAATCTCGGCAAATTTAGGCTAGTAAGAACAATATTTGTGTATGAGTGTGTGTGTGTGTACTCACCTAATTGTGGTTGCAGGGGTCGAGACTCAGCTCCTGGCCCCGCCTCTTCACTGATCGCTACTAGGTCCTCTCCCTCTCTGCTTCCTGAGCTTTGTCATACCTCTTCTTAAAACTATGTATGGTTCCTGCCTCCACTACTTCACTTGCTAGGCTATTCCACTTCCTGACGACTCTATGACTGAAGAAATACTTCCTAACGTCCCTGTGACTCGTCTGAGTCTTCAGCTTCTAGTTAACATAAGAACATAAGAACGAAGGAACACTGCAGCAGGCCTACTGGCCCATGCGAGGCAGGTCCAAGTCTCCTACCGGCTTAAGCCAATGCACCCAACTAGTCAGGTCAGGTCACATTGACTTAAGGGAGGAACACGGCAACCGACCTGGTAGCACAAGCTATCAGGTCTAACCAACACCCACCCACATCCACTCATGTATTTATCCAACCTATTTTTAAAGCTACACAACGTTCTGGCCTCTATAACGGTACTTGGAGTTTGTTCCACTCATCCACAACTCTATTACCAAACCAGTACTTTCCTATATCCTTCCTGAATCTGAATTTTTCCAACTTAAAACCATTCTGCGAGTCCTGTCTAGGCTAGATATTTTCAGCACACTATTTACATCCCCTTTATTTATTCCTGTCTTCCATTTATACACCTCAATCATATCTCCCCTAATTCTACGTCTTTCTAGAGAGTGCAGATTCAGGGCCCTTAGTCTATCCTCATAGGGAAGGTTTCTGATACATGGGATCAACTTTGTCATCCTCCTTTGTACATTTTCCAGAGAATTTATATCCATTCTGTAATAAGGTGACCAAAACTGTGCAGCATAATCTAAATGAGGCCTAACCAAGGATGTATAGAGTTGAAGAACAACCTGAGGACTCCTATTATTTATGCTTCTTGATATGAAGCCAAGGATTCTATTAGCTTATTGCGAACACTTATGCACTGTTGTCTTGGTTTCAGATTACTGCTAACCAGAACTCCTAAATCTTTTTCGCAATCCGTAATATTAAGATCTACATTATTTAGTTTATATGTGGCATGGTTATTGTCCTGTCCAACATTTAGAACTTTGCATTTGTCTATATTAAACTGCATCTGCCACTTCTCCGACCACTGCATCAGTCTATTCAAATCTTCCTGGAGTGCTCGAATGTCCTCGTCAGAATGAATTCGACGGCCTATTTTGGTGTCATCGGCAAACTTGCCGATGTCGCTCTTTATGCCCTCATCAAATGTCGTTTATGTAGATTGTGAACAGCAGGGGGCCCAACACTGACCCTGTGGAACACCGCTCGTGACACTTCCCCACTCTGATTTCTCCCCATTTATGCAAACTCTCTGCTGCCTATTTGTCAACCATGCCTCTATCCAGGAAAAAATTTCTCCTAATATTCCATGTGCTTTAATTTTCCTCAATAGTCTCTGATGTGGGACCCTGTCAAAAGCCTTACTGAAATCCATATACACAATATCATATTCATTACCATGATCTACCTCCTCAAATACCTTAGTGAAAAAAGTTAATAAATTCGTAAGGCAGGAACGCCCTTTGTAAAAACCATGCTGAGATTCGTTGATTAATTTATGCTTTTCAAGGTGGCTACGAACTGCCTCGGCAATTATTGATTCCATAAATTTTCCCCTATGAGGGGTAGGCTTATTGGCTATAGTTCAAAGCTAAGGCCCCTGTCCCCTGTTTTGAAAATAGGTATCACTTTTGCCTTTTTCCACTTATCTGGCACCAGCATTTGTAGGATATGTTAAAAGATTGCCAAAGGGGTGCTAAGCCCCCTTTTTACATTCCTTTAGAACCCTTCATACAGTTCATCAGGGCCTGGGGATTTGTTGGGTTTTTAAATTTTTAACTATTTGCCTAAGGACCATGTACTTGGACCCTAATGTGCACAGTTTATTACGCCCTTTCTACATAATTTTCATTACGGGAATATCGCTGTATCCCCTGGTAAAAACTGAGAGGAATAGTGTTAAAAATTTACGCTTTCCTTATCACTGTCAGTGAGCGACCCGAGGAACTTTTGAGGGGGCCTATCTTGTCCCATCTTCTTCTGTAAACCGAAAGAACCCTTTTTGGGGTTAGTCTTCATTCTCTGAAATTTAAAAACCTCAAATCTCTTTTTTTTTTTTCTAATTTCCCCTTTTTTTTATTTCTCTTTTTTAACTGAATATATCGTTTTCCCAATTGCCCTCCCCCCTTTTTGATTTGCCTAAATTGCCTCTTTTTGACCATCAGATTTTTTAAATCTATGTTATCCATTTGGGATCATTTTTTGTTTGATCATTTTCCCTTTTTTTGGAACTAATTTGACTGAGCAGCTAGAACATCCCCGGAAAGCACAATGGGCAACCCACCACCTACCTACCTTAGTCAGGTCATTCCGTTACCCCCTAAGTAATTTTTCAGTCCTTGAAATCACCCAAAGCGGAAAGTCAGGGACGGACTTGATTGCCATTATTAGGGGGAAATTTCCCGATATATTAAAACTGAGTGATTTGTGATCACTTTCCCCAAGTCATCATTAACCTCAAGATTTTAATTAGTTTTCCCTAGGGGGAAAACCAAGTCAAGGAGGTTTTTCCCCTAGTTGGCCTGTAAAACTGTTTAAAAACAAACCCGGGTCGATCAAGAAAGTCCCCTACTCTAAAATTTCCGCAAAATTTCTCCAGTCAACGTCTATAGTTTAAAACCCCATTTAAAACCAAATTTTCGTATGTAAGCCCTTACGAATTTCGTCCCTAGAATTTACTGCACCCCTATCAAGATTTGGGGCCCCGTAAATCACACCCAAAAATTTGTTTTTCTCGGCCCTCGAGAACTGAACCAAAAAGATTCAGTGGCTGACGCTTCTAATTTAAATCTTGTCTAACACAACAATTTAAATTTTCTCGACATACATCGCTACCCACCACCTTTCCTGTTGACCCTGTCAGTGTGGAATAATTTTTAGCCTTGTATGTGACATTCAGAGGGGATCTCTCTATCTTTCAGATTGAGCCAGGTCTCTGTATAGCAATAATATCTATGTTTCCTGCACTTGAAATTTAAATTTTTAGCTCATCTATCTTATTTCTTACACTCCTGCTATTAGTATAGTAAAACTTAAGGGAGCTAGTCCCTTGCTGCCCTCTGTTTGTCCCCCTTTGTTTGCTGACCTGTTTCATTGTCTTTATTTATAACTTCATGCTGAATGCCTTTTATACATTTACTGTTTCCAACCCAAGTGTTGCAACCTGCTTGTTTCCCACACACACCCATACCTCTATCTTCCATCAGTTTAAAATCATAGGCTTTTTCACCAATGGCCTTCTCAATCGAGTCTGCAAGTGCTCCCACCCCAGCCCCAGAGAGATGTACCCCATCCCTTCATACATATCATGTTTGCCATAAAAGTTGTTCCAGTTGTCAATGAATGGGATTGCAATTCCTTGCAGTATCTGTCTAGCCACAATTTACACCAATTGCCCTAGACAACCATTCATTTTCCTACTCCCCTTCTAGGCAAGATGCTACATATGATTGGGATCCCTCCCTTTAAAGACTTAATGAAATCTATAGCTGCCTGTACTTATCTAGCAGCTTTCTCTCCTACCCTTCCCCAAAATCATTTCCACCAGCACTGAGACAGAAATGGGGTTGTTCCCCTTTCCTGACATGATATTTTCCAGCCTGTTGACAATGTCCCCAACACCAGCTCCAGGGAAGCACACTCTATCTCCCTTTTTCTTAAATTCCTATTACAAAAAGTACGGTCAATGTATCTTACCTGAGAGTCACCAAACCCCAAGAATGCGCTTTTCCTCCTTAGCAGGGGCAGTAAATACCCTTACCTTCACTGGCCACTGAAGTACATTCATCCTGAAAAAACAAAAAAGCGATTTCCTACCTTCAGATCTTCACTCTTAACTTTCCTTACTCTGATGCGCCTTCCATTACTGTGAACTACTCGCCACTTGTAGCAGGTGCGGCTGCACCTCACTGCTGGTAGCCGTTTGCTGCCTCCCCAACTACAGCCTCCTCACAGCGAGAGACAGACTGCACCTCGCTGCTAGAAGCCTCATTCCCACAACTCCAGCCACCTCACACTCTCTCCCAGACCCATTGAGGTGGACCTTCAGCCTCCTAATCTCCTCCTGGAGAAGCAAGACCTCCTCCTTCAACTCTCCAACCTCAATTTTAAAACACTGCAGAAGCAAGCCATGCTTTGTAACCGTCCACACTAATCCCCAAAGCAGCTCAGGGTCTGTGACCTCACGTGACGACTGACCTCACGTGACGACGTGACCCCTTGTCCCTGTGTCCCCTCTCTGGAACATCCTATCCCTGTCCACCTTGTCTATTCCCCGCAGTATCTTGTATGTCGTTATCATGTCTCCCCTGACCCTTCTGTCCTCCAGTGTCGTCAGTCCGATTTCCCTCAACCTTTCCTCGTACGACATTTCCCTGAGCTCTGGGACTAGCCTTGTTGCAAACCTCTGTACTTTCTCTAACTTCTTGACGTGCTTGACCAGGTGTGGGTTCCAGTCTGGTGCTGCATACTCCAGTATGGGCCTAACATACACAGTGTACAGTGTCTTGAACGATTCCTTATTAAGGTATCGGAACGCTATTCTCAGGTTTGCCAGGCGCCCGTATGCTGCAGCAGCTATTTGGTTGATGTGTGCCTCCGGTGACGTGCTCGGTGTTATGGTGTGTGTGTGTGTGTGTGTGTGTGTGTGTGTGTGTGTGTGTGTGTGTGTGTGTGTGTGTGTGTGTGTGTGTGTGTGTGTGTGTGTGTATGTGTGTGTGTGTGTGTGTGTGTGTGTGTGTGTGTGTGTGTGTGACTCAACAATCAATATTTGCACCAATAACTCATTACAGTTGTGACCGGGTGTAGAAGTGTGAATTGCTCATTACACTATAATTTGTTCATGATTGTAGCCATGTATAAACGTAAGTAACCATTCTTACAGTTTTCATTACCTTTGTAACTTGTGAGTTCATTACCTTTGTAACTTGTGAGTTCATTACCTTGTACCTAGTTCAGTTATCAAAACTTTGGGGAACCAGTCCCTGGACCCATTACGTACCTCTGTAATCTGTAAATACCTTTGTAACTTGTCATGATTGTGACTAGACCTACCTGGAGTTCATTACCTTTGTAAATTGTGACTTCATTACCTTTGCAAATTGTGAGTTCATTACCTTTGTAACTTGTTGAGCTATCAAAACTTTGAGGCCCAGTCCCTGGACCCATTATGTACCTCTGTAATCTTTTGACTACCACCCACAGGATGGGTATGAGGTGGATAATAAAGATATTAAACTAAAAAAACTAAACGCCATAGTGGTGAGACCCATAAGGAAGACGCAGTATGTCACCACCGCCATGGCAGCAATGGCCTGGCCGTAGCCCACTCATGTAATAAAAGTATGAAGATGGTGCAAGATGAAGGAGATAATCATGCGTTTATATAACATTAAAAGTAAAAATTAAATACTACAAAACAGTATAAATAAAAATTAATAAAAATTGGGACTGATTACCTCGAACTCCTCCTCTCCTTACCCATTTCTACTTTGTATTGGACTGATGAAGCCACTGTGTGGCGAAACGTTTCTTCAATAAAGATTCCCATGTGCTGCACAAGTGTCTCAATTCTTCAACTTGTCGGTTTTCAAAACCATTCACCACACACAAGCTAGTCAGGTCCAACTCACACCCACCCACACTCACTCATGCATTTATCCAACCTATTTTTAAAACTATACAACTATACAACCTTGACTTGGTTCTTGCCAGTAGGGAAACACTAATTAATAATCTTGAGGTTAATGATGAGCTTAGGGAAAGTGATCACAAATCACTCAGTTTTAATATATCATGGAATTCCCCTAATAATGGCAATCAAGTCTCCGTCCTTGACTTTCGCTTGGCTGATTTCATAGGACTGAAAAATTACTTAGGTGGACTGAACTGGAATGACCTGACTAAGGGTTAGGTAGGTAGGTGGTGATGGTTGCCGATATGACGCTTTCCAGGGCATAGTTCTAGCTGCTCAGTCAAATTATGTTCCAAATAGGGAAATCAGATCAAACAAAAATGGATGAACAATAGATTAAAATATCTGATTGGTCAAAAGAGAGGCATATATAGGCAAATCAAAAGAGGAGAGGGGCAATTAAGAAGTCGATATATTCAGTTAAAGAGAGAAATAAAAAAGGGACTTAGAAAAGCAAAAAGAGATTATGAGGTTAAAGTTGCAAGAGAATCGAAGACTAACCCAAAAGGATTTTTTCAGGTATACAGAAGTAAGATCAGGGACAAGATAGGCCCACTCACAAGTTCCTCGGGTCAGCTCACTGACAGTGATAAGGAAATGTGTAGAATTTTTAACACATACTTCCTCTCAGTTTTTACACAGGAGGATACCAGCGATATTCCAGAAATGATAAATTATGTAGAACAGGACGATAATAAACTGTGCACTATTAGGGTCACAAGTGACATGGTCCTTAGGCAAATAGATAAATTAAAACCTAACAAATCCCCAGGCCCTGATGAACTGTATGCAAGGGTTCTAAAGGAATGTAAAGAGGAGCTTAGCAAACCTTTGGATAATCTTTTCAACATATCACTACAAACTGGCATGGTGCCAGATAAGTGGAAAATGGCAAAAAGTGATACCTATTTTCAAAACAGGTGACAGGTCCTTAGCTTCGAATTATAGACCAATAAGCCTAACCTCCATAGTTGGAAAATTTATGGAATCAATAATTGCCGAGGCAGTTCGTAGCCACCTTGAAAAGCCTAAATTAATCAACTAATCTCAGCATGGTTTTACAAAGGGGCGTTTCTGCCTTACGAATTTATTAACTTTTTTCACTAAGGTATTTGAGGAGGTAGATCATGGTCATGAATATGATATTGTGTATATGGACTTCAGTAAGGCTTTAGACAGGGTCCCACATCAGAGACTATTGAGGAAAATTAAGGCACATGGAATAGGAGGAGAAATTTTTTCCTGGATAGAGGCATGGTTGACAAATAGGCAGCAGAGAGTTTGCATAAATGGGGAGAAATCAGAGTGGGGAAGCGTCACGAGCGGTGTTCCACAGGGGTCAGTGTTGGGCCCCCTGCTGTTCACAATCTACATAAAAGACATAGATGAGGGCATAAAGAGCGACATCAGCAAGTTTGCCGATGACACCAAAATAGGCCGTCGAATTCATTCTGATGAGGACATTAGAGCACTCCAAGAAGATTTGAATTGACTGATGCAGTGGTCGGAGAAGTGGCAGATGCAGTTTAATATAGACAAATGCAAAGTTCTAAATGTTGGACAGGACAATAACCATGCCACATATAAACTAAATAATGTAGATCTTAATATTACGGATTGCGAAAAAGATTTAGGAATTCTGGTTAGCAGTAATCTGAAACCAAGGCAACAGTGCATAAGTGTTCGCAATAAAGCTAATAGAATCCTTGGCTTCATATCAAGAAGCATAAATAATAGGAGTCCTCAGGTTGTTCTTCAACTCTATATATCCTTGGTTAGGCCTCATTTAGATTATGCTGCACAGTTTTGTTCACCGTATTACAGAATGAATATAAATGCTCTGGAAAATGTACAAAGGAGGATGACAAAGTTGATCCCAACATATCAGAAACCTTCCCTATGAGGATAGACTAAGGGCCCTGAATCTGCACTCTCTAGAAAGACGTAGAATTAGGGGGGATATGATTGAGGTGCATAAATGGAAGACAGGAATAAATAAAGAGGATGTAAAGTGTGCTGAAAATATCTAGCCTAGACAGGACTCGCAGCAATGGTTTTAAGTTGGAAAAATTCAGATTCAGGAAGGATATAGGAAAGTACTGGTTTGGTAATAGAGTTGTGGATGAGTGGAACAAACTCCCAAGTACAGTTATAGAGGCCAGAACGTTGTGTAGCTTTAAAAATAGGTTGGATAAATACATGAGTGGATGTGGGTGGGTGTGAGTTGGACCTGATAGCTTGTGCTACCAGGTCGGTTGTATGTATGTACAATGTTCGCCAAGACCGTAGTCCTGGCACGGGTCTCAATCTTGCGATGACCCGTCTCTGGCTCCCGATGGAGAAAGGTTTCTACAATGATGCGACGTATGCTGCTCAAGCACTCTTCTGGTCAGTTCAACTGGTGCATCTCATAAGTGACACCATATGTACTCCTAACTATGGTCGGTTGCCGTGTTCCTCCCTTAAGTCAATGTGACCTGACCTGACTAGGTTGGGTGCATTGGCTTAAGCCGGTAGGAGACTTGGACCTGCCTCGCATGGGCCAGTAGGCCTGCTGCAGTGTTCCTTCGTTCTTATGTTCTGACTCACGAAATCGTAATGACACGATTGCAAACAAACCATACCCCGGCCGGGATTGAACCCGCG
>NW_026509009.1:0-14945 GCF_026875155.1 Cherax quadricarinatus
ACCCCTGTTGTATATATTATTATATTTTATTTTATATTTATATATTATATTATAATTTATATTATAATATATATTTAATTTATATATATATATATATATATTTATTTTTTTTTTATTTTTTAAACACACGGCCCGTTTCCCCACAAGGCAGGTGCCCGAAAAAGAAAAACTTTCACCATCATTCACTCCATCACTGCCCTTGCCAGAAGGGTGCTTTACACTACATTTTTTAAAACTGCAACATTAACACCCCTCCTTCAGAGTGCAGGCACTGTACTTCCCACTCCAGGACTCAAGTCCGGCCTGCCGGTTTCCTGAATCCCTTCATAATGTTATTTGCTCACACTCCAACAGCACGTCATATTAAAAAACCATTTGTCTCCATTCACTCCTATCAAACACGCTCACGCAGCCTGCTGGAAAGTCCAAGCCCCTCGCACACAAAACCTCCTTTACCCCCTCCCTCCAACCCTTCCTGGGCCCAAACCCCTACCCCGCCTTCCTTCCACTACAGATTTGATACACTCTTGAAGTCATTCTTTTTCGCTCCATTCTTCTAATGTCCGAACCACCTCAACAACCCTTCCTCAGCCCTCTGGACAACAGTTTTGGTAACCCCGCACCCCCTCCTAACTTCCAAACTACGAATTCTCTGCATTATATTCACCCCAAACACATTGCCTCAGACATGAACTCCACTCCCTCCAGCCTTCTCCTCGCTGCAACTTCATCCCCCACGCTTCACACCCATATAAGAGCTTTGGGTAAAACTATACTCTCATACATTCCCCTCTTTGCCTCCAAGGACAAAGTTCTTTGTCTCCACAGACTCCTAAGTGCCCACTCACTCTTTTTTCCTCATCAATTCTATGATTCACCTCATCTTTCATAGACCATCCGCTGACACGTCCACTCCCAAATATCTGAATACGTTCACCCCCTCCATACTTCTCTCCCTCCAATCGGGATATTCAATCTTTCATCCCCTAAATCTTTTTGTTATCTCATAACCTTACTCTTTTCCTGTATTCACCTTTAAATTTTTCTTTTTTTGCACACCCTACCAAATTCATCCACCAATCTCTGCAACTTCTCTTCAAATCTCCAAGAGCACAGTGTCATCAGCAAAGAGCAGCTGTGACAACTCCCACTTTGTGTGTGATTTCTTTTTTCTTTTAACTCCACCCCTCTTCCCAAAGACCCTGCATTTACTTCTCTTACAACCCCATCTATAAATTATTTAAAAACCCGGTGACATCACACATCCTTGTCTAAGGCCTACTTTTACTGGGAAAAAAAATTTCCTCTTTCCTACATACTCTAACTTGAGCCTCACTATCCTCGTAAAAACTCTTCACTGCTTTCAGTAACCTACCTCCAAACACCATACACTTGCAACATCTGCCACATTGCCCCCTATCCACCCTGTCATAACGCCTTTTCCAAATCCATAAATGCCACAAAGAAACCCCTTTAGCCCTTTTCTAAATATGTTCAAATTATATGTTTCACTGTAAACACCTGGTCCACACCCCCCTACCTTTCCTAAAGCCTCCTTGTTCATCTGCTATCCTATTCTCCGTCTTACTCTTAATTTCTTTCAATTATAACTTACCATTTCACTTTACCAGGTACAACTCAACAGACTTATCCCCCTATAATTTTTGCACTCTCTTTTATCCCTTTGCCTTTTACAAAGGAACTATGCATGCCCTCTGCCAATCCCTAGGTACCTTACCTCTTCCATTACATTTATTAAATAATTGCACCCAAACCCCTCCAAAACTATATCCCCACCTGCTTTTTAAAATTTCTATCTTTATCCCATCAATCCCCGGGTGCCTTACCCCCTTTCATTTACCTACTGCCTCACGAACTTCCCCACACTCACAACTGGCTCTTCCTCACTCCTTTCAAGATGTTATTCCTCCTTGCCCTATACACGAAATCACAGCTTCCCTTCTTCATCAACATTTAACAATTCCTCAAAATATTCCTTCCATCTTCCCCAAAACCTCTAACTCTCCATTTAATAACTCTCCTCTCCTATTTTTAACTGACAAATCCATTTGTTCTCTAGGCTTTTCTTTAAATTGTTAATCTCACTCCAAAACTTTTTCTTATTTTCAACAAAAATTTTTTGGATAACATCTCACCCACTCTCTCATTTGCTCTCTTTTTTTCATTGCTTCACCCCTCTCTTAACTTCTTTTTTTTCTCCATATACTCTTCCCTCCTTTCATCACTTCTACTTTTGTAAAAAAATTCTCATATGCTAACTTTTTCTCCCTTATACTCTCTTTACATCATCATTCCACCAATCGCTCCTCTTCCCTCCTGCACCCACTTTCCTGTAACCACAAACTTCTGCTGAAACCTAAAACTACATTTTTTTAAAACCCACCCATACCTCTTCGACCCCATTGCCTTGCTCTCATTAGCCCCTCTATCCTCCAATAGCTGTTTTATATCTTACCCTAACGCCTCCTCTTTTAGTTTATTTAAAACCCTTTACCTCTCTCTTCCCTGATGCTTCTATTTTCCTTGTATCCCATCTACCTTTTACTTCAGTGTAGCTACAACTAGAAAGTGATCTGATATATCTGTGGCCCCTCTATAAACATGTACATCCTGAAGTCTACTCAACAGTCTTTTATCTACCAATACATAATCCAACAAACTACTGTCATTTCGCCTACATCTATCGTGTATACTTATTTATCCTCTTTTTCTTAAAATATGTATTACCTATACTAAACCCTTTCTTAACAAAGTTCAATAAAAGGGCTCCCATATCATTACACCTGGCACCCCAAACTTACTACCCCACACCCTCTCTAAAAGTTTCTCCTACTTAGCATTCATGTCCCCTACCACAATTACTCTCTCACTTGGTTCAAAGGCTCCTTACATTCACTTAACATCTCCCAAATCTCTCTCTCTCCTCTGCATTCTTCTTCTCCAGGTGCATACACGCTTATTATGACCCCCTTCTCGCATCCAACCTTTACTTTAATCCACATAATTCTTGAATTTACACATTTATATTCTCTTTTCTCCTTCCTAACTGATCATTTAACATTACTGCTACCCCCTTTCCTTTGCTCTAACTCTCTCAGATACTCCAGATTTAATCCCATTTATTTCCCCCACTGAAACTCTCCTAACCCCTTCAGCTTTGTTTCGCTTAGGGCCAGGACATCCAACTTCTTTTCATCATAACATCAGCAATCATCTGTTTCTTGTCAAACCGCACTACATCCACGCACATTTAAGCAACCCAGTTTTATAAAGTTTTTCTTCTTCTCTTTTTTAGTAATTGTATACAGGAGAAGGGGTTTATAGCCCATTTCTCCCGGCAATTTTTTGTCGCCTCATACGACACGCATGGCTTACGGAGGAAAGATTCTTTTTTCCCCTTCCCCATGGACAATAGAAGAAATAAAAAAGAAAAAGAGCTATTTAGAAAAAGGAGAAAAACCTAGATGTATGTATATATATATATGCATGTGCGTGTCTGTGAAGTGTGACCAAAGTGTAAGTAGGAAGGGAGCAAGATATCCCTGTTATCTTAGCGTGGGTTTTTGGACAGAAAAAGAAACCAGCAATCCCACCATCATGCAAAAACAGTTACAGGTTTTTGTTTCACAGTCATCTGGCAGGACGGTAGTACTTCCCTGGGTGGTTGCTGTCTACCAACCTACTTTCCTAATATAATATATATAAATATATATATAAATATATATATATATTATATATATAATATTATATATATTTATATATATATTTTATATTTTTATATATAAATATATATATTTTATATATTATAAAAATAATATATATTATATTTAAAAATATTTTTAAAACCACTCCATCCCCAACATTTTTACTGTTTGGTGTTTTCCCAACCCAACAACAAAATGGGAAAAATGTAAAAAAATTGTTTAGCTGAAAAAACCCGGAGTGCGCAGTGAAAGGTCACACAACATGGCTCAAAGTCTTGCAAAAAACCCCCCTAACCCAGCGAAGTGGAGCCAACAAACAAAAAAACACACTTGCCTTTCTTCAAAAAATAATGGGGCCTGATAAGAGACTAAGTATAAAAAACAACTAATCCCGATCCACCTAATCGAAGCCCAACGTACAGCATAGGGGCCCTGATCAGCGAAGATGTACCTGTGAAGGTGTTTTCACAAAATACAACTTCAACACAAGAAATCAATGGGGCCAGGAAACCTGTCCTAAACGAAACTTTTTGGGGGAAGAGTCTTAAATAAAATGGCCCCAAACCGTGCTTAAAAGGATCAACTTCCGGTAGCCGAAGCATTTTCTGGCTTTCCCCTAAGAAAGAAAAAGAGCAGGAGTAAACGGAAAGAAAAAGACCTCCCCTACAAAGACGACGAAGATCACGAGCCCCTCGGAGTGCTGAACATCTGATACAGAAAGGAGGCGCGCCCGGGGAAGTGGAAATTCGAATTAAGCAAAATGCTCTTCAGGCCCCAAAAAAGGCAGGGGAGCAAAAGCTTTTTAGAAAAAATTTGAAAGAAATTCAAAAATTTTCTTTCCAATCCCCAAAAAAACAAGGAAAAATCCACATCGTAGGGCCCCCTTACTCAGGGGATGGGATTACCCGATCACAAGGAATGATAAAAATTTAAAACCCCCAGTCGATCTGTGTTTAGTAAAACCACTAATCGGCTGGGATCGACGCCCCAAATGATTTCTTCATGTTTTGAGCCTCAAAACCCCAAAAAATATCCCAGTTTTCCCGACTTACCCTACTCGATAAATTTCGAAAAGCCATTGACAAACATGCCTATGACCACCCCGGCCCGACCGGGGAAAACTCTGTTTTCAAAAAAAAACTGCAAGAAACCCCCCTTTCGGTGCCCCTAAGTCCTAGGAGGGGGAGCTTGGAAAATAGGTGAAATTCCCAGCATTAAAAAAGGGATATGCCCCCTCCAAAAAGGGGCGCAAAGTTTAGCAAGAACATAGCCAATGCTTGACGCCCCCACATCATAAAACTTGAAAGAGTCTAAAAACCCCGGATTGCAAACATGGACCCCCAAAATCTGCACAATAGGGAACATGGGTTCGGGAGGTCGCTCCTGCTCTCCAAACTGGATCACTTACTGGCCCTTGATGCATGAAGAAAATGACCGGGATGAAATATACACGACTTTCAAAGCATTTGACAAATGCATCATGGGTAATACCCCATAAAATACTGAAAGGGAATAACTGGGAAAGTGGGGAGAGGATCTTCAATTCCTAAAAAATCGAACACAAAGGTGGGTAAAAGAGTTAAACGGGGTTGCCATAGTAAAGGTCTGTTCCAAAAGGGGATATTCCCCCCATCTTTTCCTTACCCTCATATCAGAAAAAACAGAGAATACACCACAGCCCCCTATCACCCTATGGATCGCTGAGGGTCATCTGCTGAGGAGGGCCGGTTAATCTCCAGAAGATATAAAAAAAGTTTTCCAATGGGCAACGGTAAAAAATATAGTTAAATGAGGACAAATTCCAATCCCCTTTAAATGGAAAATGGAGATATCCCTAGCAGATATCTACTGACCCCCGGCCCAATAGAGGGGGAAAAAATAATGAAAGGGCCCGGGAGAAGTAATGTCTGAGATCTCCTTTTCCAAGGATCCAACGTGCCACGATGCACGGCAAAGAAAATGTAGAGGATAATGGAATTAAAAACGAGAGTCCAAGCCCTGTGATCCTTTTCAAATCATTGTTCTCTCTAGGGGGAAAACTGCTGTACATTAACTTTCCCCATTAAAAGCGTGAAACGCAGATCAGGAGGTACAGGACCCTTTTTATGCACGTTTAATTTCTGTAAGCACCTTAAACGGGAACGCTTGGAAGCACTGACTTGTACTCGTTGGAAGCGGGAAGGGAGAGATATATCATAACTACACTTGGAAAATTCGGGGAAGGAAGGCCCCCAAATCTGCACACAAAAATCATCCTACAAAAAGTAAAAGAGGGCAGGCGATGAAAAAACCCCCCAAAAAAAGTGGGGCCCCCTTTGGACACTAAGGGAAAACCATAAGTGTCCGGGGCCCCAAAAACTGTTTAACACCCTCCCAAAAAGCTTGGGGAAAAATTGCCAAATAAACCCCTGGCTGCCTTCAAGAGGCTGGACGATATAAGTCAGTCCCGGATAGGGGGGCTGGGCTCGAAACTTTGGGACTGCGTGGGGCCCGAGTAAACAGTTGATCGGGCCCCTGTCCATGGGGGCCTGGTCATGGACCGGGGGCCGCGGGGGCGTGACCCCCGGAATAAACCTCCAGTTTTTTTTAAAATTTATTATATATTAATATATATAATAAATATATATAAATATAAATATATATATATTATAATTTTAAAATATATATATATTGCAAGCCGCCAATATGGTCTACTGGTTTTAATGTTCCAAAATCAAGGGCTATGAAAGGCACAAGAAGTCAAGGGACATCTTAAAGGAAAACCCTTGTACAGTTTGGATGCCAGCCGAGGAGAACCCCGAGCCTAGCAGCCAACAGTACCCACAACCCACAACCGCCCCAAGGTCACCATCTATTTTGGAAGAATGGCAAGCTCTTAGCGGGTGACCCCCCCAAACAAAATACAGTAGGGGGGCCAACAGGGGAGGAGCTGCTGATCACAGGGAGGGTCAAGATCACAAGTACGGGAAAAAAACCAAACATATAAATTTGTCCCGTGGGATCAGAGACCGGGGGATCAGGGGAAAAATATGCCACACTTTTCCTTAAGAAGGGGGTTCCAGATCATCGACCACCCCCAGGGACCCAGGGCACCCCCTTTCATGTTCCAGGCCCTCAGCTGGCCATCCAGAGGGAAAATGCTTGCTGCAACTTGGCTCCGCCCGGCTTCGAGGAGCTGGAGGAAATTCTAATTTTGTTATTTGTACCACTGTATTCATGTTTGTGTTTCTGTAATGTATTCTGTCTTTAAATAATTTCATTTATATCATATATATATTATATATATATATTATATATTAATATATCCCCTATATATTATATATAATATATTTATAAAGATTACTGGAGAAGAATACTCACAACATGATTGAAGCTTAAAGGTAAAGAGTAATATAAAACAGGCAAAGGTAAAGAGCATATTCAAAGATTATTAAGGTAAAAAGAGCTTTGAGCCATAATAAAACAAAATGAACATGAAGAAACAATAAAGGCAAGAGACATAATGATACTCATATTAGGGTACTGAGTGTAACTATTAATAAAGAAAAAAAGTGCATGACTGAAGCATGTCTAACAGGTTTCTTGAAGCAAGGATAGTAGTGTGACTACCTCCCACATGATGGTACGGTGTGACTACCTCCCACATGATGGTACGGTGTGACTACCTCCCACATGATGGTACGGTGTGACTACCTCCCACATGATGGTTACGGTGTGACTACCTCCCACATGATGGTTACGGTGTGACTACCTCCACATGATTGGTTACGGTGTGACTACCTCCACATGATGGTTACGGTGTGACTACCTCCCACATGATGGTTACGGTGTGACTACCTCCCACATGATGGTACGGTGTGACTACCTCCCACATGATGGTACGGTGTGACTACCTCCCACATGATGGTACGGTGTGACTACCTCCCACATGATGGTACGGTGTGACTACCTCCCACATGATGGTTACGGTGTGACTACCTCCCACATGATGGTACGGTGTGACTACCTCCCACATGATGGGTACGGTGTGACTACCTCCCACATCGATGGTACGGTGTGACTACCTCCCACACTGATGGTACGGTGTGACTACCTCCCACATCGATGGGTACGGTGTGACTACCTCCCGCATGATGGGTACGGTGTGACTACCTCCCACATGATGGGTACGGTGTGACTACCTCCCACATGATGGTACGGTGTGACTACCTCCCACATGATGGTACGGTGTGACTACCTCCCACATGATGGTTACGGTGTGACTACCTCCCACATGATGGTACGGTGTGACTACCTCCCACATGATGGTACGGTGTGACTACCTCCCACATGATGGTACGGTGTGACTACCTCCCACATGATGGGTACAGGTGTGACTACCTCCCACACGATGGTACGGTGTGACTACCTCCCACATGATGGTACGGTGTGACTACCTCCCACATGATGGGTACGGTGTGACTACCTCCCACATGATGGGTACGGTGTGACTACCTCCCACATGATGGGTACGGTGTGACTACCTCCCACATGATGGGTACGGTGTGACTACCTCCCACTGATGGGTACGGTGGTGACTACCTCCCACATGATGGGTACGGTGTGACTACACTCCCACACGATGGGTACGGTGTGACTACCTCCCACACGATGGGTACGGTGTGACTACCTCCCACACGATGGGTACGGTGTGACTACCTCCCACACGATGGGTACGGTGTGACTACCTCCACACGATGGGTACGGTGTGACTACTCCCACACTATGGGTACGGTGTGACTACCTCCACATCGATGGGTACGGTGTGACTACCTCCCACATGATGGATACGGTGTGACTACCTCCCACATGATGGGTAAGGTGTGACTACCTCCCACATGATGGGTACGGTGTGACTACCTCCCACATGATGGGTACGGTGTGACTACCTCCACATGATGGGTACGGTGTGACTACCTCCCACATGATGGGTACGGTGTGACTACTCCCACAGTGGGTACGGTGTGTGACTACCTCCCACACGATGGGTACGGTGTGACTACCTCCCACACGATGGGTACGGTGTTGTGACTACCTCCCACACGATGGGTACGGTGTGACTACCTCCCACACGATGGGTACGGTGTGACTACCTCCCACACGATGGGTACGGTGTGGCTACCTCCCACACGATGGGTACGGTGTGACTACCTCCCACATCGATGGGTACGGTGTGGACTACCTCCCACATGATGGGTACGGTGTGACTACCTCCCACATGATGGGTACGGTGTGACTACCTCCCACATGATGGGTACGGTGTGACTACCTCCACATGATGGGTTACGGTGTGACTACCTCCACATGATGGGTACGGTGTGGCTACCTCCCACATGATGGGTACGGTGTGACTACCTCCCACATGATGGGTACGGTGTGACTACCTCCCACATGATGGGTACGGTGTGACTACCTCCCACATGATGGGTGCGGTGTGACTACCTCCCACACGATGGGTACGGTGTGACTACCTCACACACGATGGGTACGGGATGACTACTGCCCACAGGATAGGTACGAGTACATAAAGCTATTGAACTAAACGTGACCAATCTCAGGCCTAGACGTGTCCAATAAGCATGTTTATGTGATCATATTTTAGGTCGTTCTCCAGTACCGGCGACACCATTTACCTTCGTAACTAAATTACACAAATAACCCGCACATAGGAGAGAGAAGCTACAACGACGTTTCGGTCCGACTTGGACCATTTACAAAGTCACACTAACGTTTATGTGACTTTGTGCCCTCTCGTTCTTTGTAAATTGGTTTCTGCCATCACTGGTCTTATATACCGACAAGAATATAAAGAAAGCACAGTATGAGGTTTATGGTATTTACTGAGAAAACATTTCGTCCACCAGAGACTTTATCAATGGTCGAAGCTTCAAAAAAGATGCCACAACCAGCATACTGTGTCCTATTCACAAACAAGTTTTTCTGTTTAGATATGATGAGCACATGAGCTGTGTGATCTATAAGGAAAATCTGGCAACAAACTAATACTCTCAGTCCAGCAGGTGTATTTATGTTTATTTATGCTTATTAATGTCCGGGTTACAGGAATAGCCACGACCACTTGATGAGGTGGAATGACGCCAAACATATCATCATGAAAAGGGATTTACACCAACACTGATCTTGAGAATCTGAGATTTGTCTCTGTCATACGGCTGTACGAAGACACGGGAGCAAACGCTACAAAGTACTTAGAAACTAGGTCCCAGGACCGAAACGTTTTCGGTCACGAGGAACACCTGTATCTCCAGAGATTTGACCAAGTTTATTTTAAGCCAGCAGAATACAGCTGTCAGGTGATGTGTGCACCTGCCTACCACTACGACTGACATACTCGCTACTGTATATTATCATGCCTGAGTGACTATGAAACTGGACTGATGAAATCCTGGTAGGCGAAACGTTGCCTTAATAAAGTTGTTTCACGTTGCGTAACACGAGTTGACCTTCATAGGAGAGGAGGATATGTGTGGAGAGGGACAGAAACATTTTGTGTGTTTTGTGGGTGATACACCTGTGTTTTGTGGATATACATACACGTGTTTTGAGCGTGAGAATAAAGTATTTGATGGGTATACGAGTATATACGTTTAGTGTTATATACTAATTCTAATATATAATATATATATGTCGTGCTGAATACGTAAAACTTGCGATTTTGGCTTAAATGCAACGCTCTTTTGCTGAATAGGACAAGCGAAAATTTGTGTATGCAATAATTTCGCAAAAAATCATTCCGAACCTAATTAATTAATTAAATTTCTCTTGTTATTAATAAGGTTAGGTAGTTTCCTAAGGTACTTTTGTTACAAAATCATTAATTTTTATATTAACATAATTGAAAAAAATATATCTCTAAATGTATAGGAGAAAATTTGGAAAGGACTTAATTTTAAACGAGTTCTTGTTAATTACCAGTTTTACGTATTCGGCACGATATTATATATATATATATATATATATATATATATATATATATAAATTATATATATAATATATTATTATATAATATATAATTATATATATATATACACACACACAACACATATGTGTGTGTGTGTGTTCGCGCGCAAGGAATTCGCAAGAGCAGGCGAAATATACAAAAACACTGATCTCTGGCTGAAGGAGACTCGAACCTACGAACCTTGGAAACAAGGTACGCGTGCTATACCATTCTCACCACACTGGACAATACTTTGGCGCCTAGCACAATGCTAGACTTATGCATCAGCCTTACTAGAGATTTTAACAATGTAAGGAATTCGCAAGAGCAGGCGAAATATGCACAAACATATATATATATGTCGTGCCGAATATGTAAAACTGGTTAATTAGCAAGAACTCATTTAAAATTAAGTCCTTTCTAAAATTTTCTCTTATACGTTTTAAAGATATATTTTTTTCATTAATGATAATGTAAAAATTTTATAATTTTGCACCAAAAGAATCTTAGAAAACTTACCTAACCTTATTATAACAGAACAATTTATTTCGCCTAACCCAACCAAATATATTTTAGATACGTTTACAATAATTTAATTCTAAACAAACACAGTGAAATATATTTTTTTCGTTTAGGTTCAGAATGATTTTGGCGAAATTATTGCATACACAACTTTCTCTTGTCCTATATAGCAAGATGAGCGTTGCTATTTAAGCCAGATCGCAAAGTTCTGCCTATTCGGCACGACATTATATTATTATATATATATATATATATATATATATATATATATATATATATATATATATATTATATATATATATATATATATATATTATACAGAACGGGTAGGGATCGAAACTAAACACACGCACACACACACACTTTTTATGGCCGTGTTTATGCGTCTCGTGACCTGGAGAGAGCAGGGATCAAGCAGTGAATTGATTGAAGCAACAACATAGCAGCAGTAAGTAACACTGAGCGCAGAATGGGACAGGCTGATGTTTCAGCGAGGACGGTGCTGACAACTCTCTGCCCGGGCATCAGAGGGCAGTGAAGGCACCGTACCTGATCGTCTGCCTGCCCACTTCTAGAACGCCCAGAAAATTACTTAATACAGCAAGATAAGATTTAATGTACTCTGGCTTGGCGATAAATTTAATGTACTTATTCCGGCTTGGCGATAGATTTAATGTACGTACTCTAGCATGGCGATTGATTTAATGTACGTACTCTGGCTTGGCGATAGAGTTTATGTACTCAGTAGCACACTTTCTCTTTTGTATTATTTTAAGGATAAGTGAAAGGCTAAACCTGTAAGGATCATTTAGTGCCTGGGGGGGAATAGGAGGCAACCAGGTTTTAATCCAAGGAAGAGGAGAGGTCCAATTCCTTGGCACCTGCCTTGAAGACGCTGGTAATAATGTGTGCACAATGTTTTGTTGGGATTGTTTATTAAGAAGAAAAGTGAGAACAAAAATTAAGAGGCGAGATAACTGAGTGTTGAGGTGGTGGGTGGGAAGGTGAGATGGTGGGTGGGAAGGTGAGATGGTGGGTGGGAAGGTGGGTGGCGGGTGGGAAGGTGAGGGTGGCGGGTGGGAAGGTGAGGTGGCGGGTGGGAAGGTGAGGTGGCGGGTGGGAAGGTGGATGGTGGCGGTGGGAAGGTGAGGTGGTGGGTGAGAAGGTGAGGTGGCGGGTGGGAAGGTGAGGTGGGGTGGGAAGGTGAGGTGGCGGGGTGGGAAGGTGAGATGGTGGGTGGGAAGGTGAGGTGGCGGGTGGGAACGTGAGGTGGCGGGTGGGAAGCGTGAGGTGGCGGGTGGGAACGTGGATGTGGCGGGTGGGAAGGCGAGATGGTGGATGGGAAGGTGAGGTAGTTGGTGGGAAGGTGAGGTGGCGGGTGGGAACCTACCTGGAGTCTACCTGGAGGGGATTCCGGGGATCAACGCCCCCGTGGCCCGGTCCCGACCAGGCCTCCCGTGGATCAGGGCCTGATCAACGAGGCTGTTACTGCTGGCCGCACGCAATCCAGCGTACGAACCACAACCCGGCTGATCCGGCACCGTCTTTAGGTATCTGTCCAGCTCCCTCTTGAAGACAACCAGGGGTCTTCCCGTAATGCCCTTATTGGTGGTGGGAGGCTGTTAAACAGTCCTGGGCCCGGACACTTATTGCGTTTTCTCTTAGTGTACCAGTGACGCCCCTACTTTTCACTGGGGGTATATTATATCGCCTGCCAAGTCTTTTGCTTTCGTATGGAGTGATTGCTGTGTGCATATTAGGGACCAGTCCCTTCAGAATCTTCCAGGTGTAGATTATGATGTATCTCTGTTGCCTGCGCTCTAGTGAGTACAAGTCAAGTGCTTCCAGGCGCTCCCAGTAGTTAAGGTGTTTGATGGAACTTATACGTGCAGTAAAGGTTCTCTGTACATTCTCTACTTCTTTTTGATAATAATAATAATAATAATAATGTACATTCTCTAGTTCTGCAATTTCACCTGCCTTGAATGGGGATGTTAATGTACAACAGTATTCCAGCCTAGAGAGAACAAGTGATTTAAAAAGGATCGTCATTGGCTTAGCATCTCTTGTCTTGAATGTTCTCATTATCCATCCTATCAGTTTCCTCGCAGATGTGATAGTGGCCTTGTTGTGATATTTGAAGGTGAGATCTTCGGACATTACCACACCCAGGTCCTTCACATTATTTTCCGTTCTATTGTGTGATTAGTTTGTAGTATACTCAGTCCTAGTTGTTATTTCCTCCAGTTTTCCATAACGAAGTAGTTGGAATTTGTCTTCATTGAACATCATATCGTTCTCTGTTGCCCACTGGAAAACTTGGTTTATATCTTCTTGGAACTTTGCCGTGTCCTCAATGGATGACACTCTCATGCAGATCCTAGTATCGTCTGCAAAAGATGATACAGTTCTTTGGTTTACATCTCTGTCTGATATGAGAATATTGTGAGATTGCGGGTGGGAAGGTGAGGTGGGAAGGTGAGGTGGTGGGTGGGAAGGTGAGGTGGTGGGGGGAAGGTGAGGGGTGGGTGGGAAGGTGAGGTGATGGGTGGTTAGGTGAGGTGATGGGTGGTTAGGTGAGGTGGTGGGTGGGAAGGTGAGGTGGTGAGTGGGAAGGAGGACAAGTGATGAGAGGGGGAAGAGGGGACAGAATGAGAATTGGATGGGCAAGAAACAGGGTGGACAAGGGGATGGGTAAACTGATGGGTAAACGGGTTGGGCGAGGGGCTAGGTGAGGGGTAAGGGAGTAAATTAAGGGGAGGGTGAGAGAAACTGGTTTAGGGGAGCCAAGGTGCCAGACCCAGAGTCCTGACGACCAGCAAGCCTGACACGCACCAAATGAAAGAGTGAGGGAAAGGTGGGGGAAGAGAAAAGAAAGGGGAGGGAGGAGGGTTCTACCGGGAAAGTGATGGAGATGGTGGGAGGGAAGGAAGGAGGGAGGGAGAAAGGGGCTAAATTTGAAACAGGTCATCCAAGGAGACTATGGGTGAGATACGTGCTTCACAGTCAAACGCTTCTGCATGATGATGATGATGGTGTGTGTGTGTGTGTGTGTGTGTGTGTGTGTGTGTGTGTGTGTGTGTGTGTGTGTGTGTGTGTGTGAGGGAGAGAGAAAGAGAATCAGGAAATCAGGGTGAGTCCTAAAACTCACAAGCCAGTGTGTTAATCACTTGGCCAGCTGGCTCTAATAAGATTCATTCAACTAAGTATATTTCTATACATCATGTGGGGTCAGCCAGCCATGACTGCTGGAACAGTCAGCCAGCCATGCCTGCTGGAAACAGTCAGCTAGCCATGACTGCTGGAACAGTCAGCCAGCCATGACTGCTGAACAGTCAGCCAGCCATGCCTGCTGGAACAGTCAGCTAGCCATGGGCTGCTGGAACAGTCAGCCAGCCATGCCTGCTGGAACAGTCAGCTAGCCATGACTGCTGGAACAGTCAGCCAGCCATGACTGCTGGAACAGTCAGCCAGCCATGCCTGCTGGAACAGTCAGCTAGCCATGACTGCTGGAACAGTCAGCTAGCCATGACTGCTGGAACAGTCAGCTAGCCATGACTGCTGGAACAGTCAGCTAGCCATGACTGCTGGAACAGTCGCTAGCCTGAGCTGGACAGTCAGCTAGCAGACTGCTGGAACAGCCAGCCAGCCAGCCTGCTGGAACAGTCAGCTAGCCATGACTGCTGGAACAGTTTAGC
>NW_026509011.1:0-14654 GCF_026875155.1 Cherax quadricarinatus
GCATAGCAGTAGCTCATCCATGTCCTTAGACACGAACCCTCGTAGGCCTGTGGCTTTGTGTGACGTCACGGGATACACACGTGGAGGCTCATCCCTCTGTCCCGCTCTCACTCGGCGGCAGACCATCCAGGCGTAGACAGGCAAGGCAGTGGGCTCCATCCTCCACCTACTCAGACTGACAATATAGCTACCATCCTACAAGTGTGTCTACTTTCAACCTGTGATATCTCCATTTAAGAACCCTTACGATAAATGGTGGCATCGGAGGGCCTGTAATTCTGACGATTACAGCGATTTCTGGAGATAAAATTTCGACCAGCAAGACGGCCATTTCGTGTCACCAGTAGGCCTACCGACTACCGAGATTCACCCAGCCAGCTACCTCAAGCCAGCTACTCTACCAGCTTCTACGTTATTCACTGGTCAGTCTCTTTGTATTAGTGTTTCCTGCTTTTTTGCATCACTCCCGAGGGGTTGACCCGAGTTTGCAAAATAAGCCAGTTTCCAGTCTGTGGTGGGGGAGTCAGAACAACCGAGTCCAGTCCAGCCTAGTCTACTCCATCCAATTATTTTGCCTGCCAAGCCAGCTTCCACCCCTGCTGTGCTCATCGTGTGAAGTTATCAAGCCATTCTGTGTGAAGGGTTAAGATAAGCCAGCTAGCTACTAACCCAGGTGTCTTACCCCAGTACTCAAGCAAGCCACGTGAGTAGTCTTCATCGCTTGTGATTCAAGCTCCAAGCATTCTGAGTGCTCTTTTTCATCCTTGTGGTGTTGTAGTATTTCGTGGGTTTATTTTAAGCCAGCCGGCTTAGAATTATCTTCGCGGCAGTGTGGGTGTTCTCAGTGAGGCTTACGACGTTCAACCCATAAGCCCAGCCACTCACGATCACGTGTGTCGCATCATTGCCGGTCTCAGACGCCTCGCTCAGCCATTACCCACAAACCCAACTACAGTCGGCCATTACATCTCACCTACCTCATCAGTGTTTTGGTGCACTGCTAAGGGTTGTAGTACCATATTTTAAGGACCACATAGGGGGTCAAGAGCTAGAGTGTGTCGCGCCATCTTTAAAAGCCTCCTATGTGTTGTCTTCGCCGATTTAAGCGCAATTCTACGATCATCTGTGCAGAGGACGATATAAACAATCCATCAATCTCATTCTTCAAGTGTTACAGCGATAATATTTTTTTTTTTGAGACATTTGCGAGTGTTGAGACATTTCTTTTGTGTTCCCAGTGATTTTTTCTCTTAGTGACATTCAGTGACTCTTGATCAGACTCAGTGTTTATCATGTACTGATTGCATAAATTTCTTTTAATCTCCTTAATTCAGTGTTAATTTTCGTGCATTATTTTATATCTGTTGTGTTGTGTATCTTTTTATACACTTGAAGTAAGTACTTAGTGTTTCCTTTGTTGTGTGTGCAACATATGAGCAATATAGAACTTGTGTTTAAACTTCAGAATTCCAGTGAATTAATTCAGTAAATTTTTCACCTCATATTCTGCATCACAACTCAGTGTTGTCTGTTAATTTTTTTTCTTCCTAGCATTTGTGTATTTTTGTTTTGTTCCCTGTGTGTTGAACATTCTTGTGTTCAATTCTTTTATTCAGCCAGTGTTTAATTTGTCTTATTTCCACAGACAATAGTGCCATTATTAAAGTCCCAGCAAGAAATCTCTTTTACAAAATTTTTCACACATCAAGTTTCATTGCAAGAAAATTCTAGTACTGTGTTTATGTTGATGTTTTGTGTTCTGCATTCCACTGTAAAGTGTTGTGTTCTTGCAAAATTTTTTCCACACTGTAAGTGTTGTGTTCTGCATCACTGTAAGTGTTGTGTTCTGCATCACTGTAAGTGTTGTGTTCTGCATCACTGTAAGTGTTGTGTTCTGCATCACTGTAAGTGTTGTGTTCTGCATCACTGTAAGTGTTGTGTTCTGCATCACTGTAAGTGTTGTGTTCTGCATCACTGTAAGTGTTGTGTTCTGCATCACTGTAAGTGTTGTGTTTCTGCATCACTGTAAGTGTTGTTTTTCTGCATCACTGTAAGTGTTGTGTTCTGCATCACTGTAAGTGTTGTGTTCTGCTCATCACGTAAGTGTTGTGTTCTGCAACACTGTAAGTGTTGTGTTCTGCATCACTGTAAGTGTTGTGTTCTGCATCACTGTAAGTGTTGTGTTCTGCATCACTGTAAGTGTTGTGTTCTGCATCGCTGTAAGTGTTCAACCCTCAGTTTTATGTATTTTTTGCACCTATTATTTTTCATGTTTTATTGAACAAATTCACTCTTAGTGCAATTTTTAAGTTCTCCTTTTAAAGTAAATTGTTCTTTTGCTTGTTGTTTAAGTGCAGTTAAGAGTTAAAGTGTTCATTCCTTGATATATTTCTTTTCTTGTGTGTTATAATTTTTATTATTGCACATTGACTCATTTTGCAATAATTCTTGTGCAAATATTGTGTTGCTATTAAAGTTTTTCTTGCAGAAAATTTTATGCAGTGTTGTGCAATACTTTTTTTTGATTAGCAATTATTTGATATATTGCTAGAGTTTATTACAGTGCAGTTTCTTATGCTCTGTTCTGTGCATAGTATTTTACTCTGTGTCATTTTATTTTTTTTTATATTTCAGTGAATTGTGTGTTTGTTTTAATTTTTGCACAAGTTTATTGAGTCCATTTTATCATTTTATTGTGTATTTCCTTGTTGCATTGAAAGTAAAGACAACTCACTGTGCCATTTATTCAATTTAAAGTAAAAGTTGAGCATATTAGATTTGAGCAAAGTAAAAGTTCTCTTGATTTTCAGTGTTTGTTAAATTGCATATTCTTCTTGTGTGAGTTCTTTGCTTACTGTGTAACTTGTCAATTTTTAATTACTTATGCAGAATAGTTAAGCATTTTCTTCCATTTAAGCTTACTGTGTCATTCTCTCTAATTTTTTCTTGTCTTATGCACTTGAGTATTTTCACTGAGAAGATGTCCCAGTCACTTTTGAACGTTCACTTAGTGTATCATTCCAGTCAAAGTCAATATGAATCAGTCCACAGTACTAACATTCCCTTACTGACTGAAAGACAATACCTAGCCCTTGAGCAATGTGTTTGTTCTCACAGCTTGTATTTGAGATTTGTTAAAGTGCTGCGAAATGTGAAGTTCAGATTAAGTTCCTATAGATCCGTGAATTACTTATTAACGTAGCCGAGCGGTCAGGCACTGGTAATTCTGTCACTCCCATCAGTGTCCCACCTATACCTTCAGACTTGCAGGATAGTGTTCCGTTGCCTCAAGTGTCCGAGGACACTCAGACAGCCTTCTTCATGACTTTGCACTTGGTGGAGTTGAACTCCTGGAGCATGGCCAGATCCCTTCGTAGTTCTGCCTGGTCCTCGTCCGATTGAATTCCTCTCATCAACTTCACATCTGTAAACAGGGACACTTCTGAGTTTATTCCTTCCATCATGCCGTTCACAAATACCAGGAACAGCTCCGGTCCTAGGACTGTGGTACCCCTCTCGTCACAGGAGCCCACTCTGACACCTCGCCACGTACCATGACTCGCTGTTGTCTTCGTGCCACGTAGTCCCTGGCCCATTGCAGTGGTTTCCTTGTTATTTCTGCCTGGTTCTCCAGCTTTTCCATTAATCTCTTGTGTGGAACTGTATCAAACGCTTTCTTACAGTCCACGAAAATGCAGTCTGCCCCACCCCTCTCTTGTCTTACTGCTGTTACCCTGTCATAGAACTCCAGTAGGTTTGTGACACAGGATTTCCCGTCTCTGAAACCGTGGTGGCTGTCGTTGATAAGCTCATTCCTCTCTAGGTGCTCCACCACTCTTCTCCTGATAATCTTTTCCATGACGTGTGTGTATGTGTACTCACCTATTTGTACTCACCTATTTGTGGTTGCAGGGGTCGAGTCTTAGCTCCTGGCCCCGCCTCTTCACCGGTTGCTACTGGGCCCTCTCTCTCCCCGCTCCATGAGCTTTATCAAACCTCGTCTTAAAACTGTGTATGGTTCCTGCCTCCACTACGTCATTTTCTAGGCTATTCCACTGCCTTACAACTCTATGACTGAAGAAATACTTCCTACTATCTCTCTGACTCATTTGTGTCTTCAACTTCCTGTGTGTGTGTGTGTGTGTGTGTGTGTGTGTGTGTGTGTGTGTGTGTGTGTGTGTGTGTGCGTGTGCGTGTGCGTGTGCGCGTGTGTGTATGTGTGTTTGTGTGCGTGTGTGTGTGTGTGTGCATGTTTGCGTGGGCGCGTTAGCACAAGCGTCTAACATATCATCAAAATTACCTCATTAACAATATTATGAGCTCATTGCAGCCCTGGAAAGACATGCTTAGGATTTAACAACATGCTGGTGCAGCTAGACGAGGCCACTTCCACTGCCACTCTCCTCCAGCAGTCCAGGTTATGCTTTTGTTTTTATATCAGTTTATTCTTTATAGGTTAATTTTTCAGCAAAATATTCATAAGAAATAATTAACTACTCTCCATTTATCAAAATAAACAATTTGCCCCTTTCAAAATTATTGTTTTTGATAATTAAATTTTGTTTACTTTACCGTCCAATGTAGGTTTCATTGCACTGTTAACCTGTTTGTCGTTTCTTTGTCTTCTTTTTTTTTCAACCTATTCGTCCCCCTCAACCTGCATGGCTTGTGCACTTCGGGCCTGCATGCCCTTATGCCCTTCCACGCCCACAAGCATTTTATACCAAAAAAAAAAAAGCAAAACTGCTACCACACCACATCAATTCTTCTGGTGTGCCTTAGAAGCGGCATATATTCAACAGTTGTAACAGAGTTCAGTCGTTCCTCAGGGGAGCAACATAACACATATATCTTGCCTAGATGCATCACCAGTGTTCGATTTGGCTGTTATCAGCTCAAGGCGACAAACTATCAATGATATTCTTAGTTTTGGCAGAAATTAGGTGACCACCAATTCTGTCCCAAGTAGTGCAGTCACTAATCATCAGATCATGCGCAAACGGACTGAATCACTTTTCATCAGCCTCACCAGCTCTTTGTTTAACCCATACGTTCTTTATCTTGCAATCCAAGTTGATCGCCCTTTCCTACTGTAAAGACTTGATTTTCATTCGTTGGTAAAGACGAAGTGATTAGTAGGAGCAACTAGCCCAAGATATCAACTACACAGCAACCCTTTTGGCCAGGATATAAAACATATTTTTGATCAACCTGTCAATTTCGTCGTGGTGTGCGAAAAGTCAGCCAAAACGTGTGACCTTGTGGGAATTGTGTTGCTAGCTTAAAAACGTGTGCGCATTGCCTCAAGTTTAACCCATCCGTTAACCTAATTTAATCTCTAATTTGGTTTTCCACAACCTATCTAAAATCCTCTATCTTCTCGGTATCCTCGCAATCGTGCCTCGAATATGAAGAATGCAGTGCTTTTAAGTGCAATATATTGGAAGAAAATCAAGTGCCTGGCGCACACGACAGCACTTTGGACATTCTGTTGACGTGTGCTCCAGGCACCCCTGCTTATCGACTTGTGGCCTAATTCAGCTGGGTGTTGTTTACCAAAAGCGAATTTTTTTTAAAGGAAAAAATAAGCATTGGGAAAGTAAAGTATGGTGTTACATAATCTGAAATAAGTATTAGGTGGTTCAGTCACCACAGTGGCCGTTAGTTTTGTCCCCCTCTCTACCTAGCAGGACACAATTAGCAACAGTCCACAAACACTCTGCAGCGCTCGGACACTCTTGAAGTTACAGTCCACAAACACTCCTGCAGCGCTCGGACACTCTTGAAGTTACAGTCCACAAACACTCCTGCAGCGCTCGGACACTCTTGAAGCTACAGTCCACAAACACTCCTGTAGCGCTCGGACACTCTTGGAGTTACAGTCCACAAACACTCCTGCAGCGCTCGGACACTCTTGAAGCTACAGTCCACAAACACTCCTGTAGCGCTCGGACACTCTTGGAGTTACAGTCCACAAACACTCCTGCAGCGCTAGGACACTCTTTGTGTTACAGGCCACAAACACTCCTGCAGCGCTCGGACACTCTTGAAGCTACAGTCCACAAACACTCCTGCAGCGCTCGGACACTCTTGAAGTTACAGTCCACAAACACTCCTGCAGCGCTCGGACACTCTTGAAGCTACAGTCCACAAACACTCCTGTAGCGCTCGGACACTCTTGGAGTTACAGGCCACAAACACTCCTGCAGCGCTCGGACACTCTTGGAGCTACAGTCCGCAAACACTGCTGTAGCCCACGGACACTCTTGGAGTTACAGTCCTCAAACACTCCTGCAGCGCTCGGACACTCTTGGAGCTACAGTCCACAAACACTGCTGTAGCCCTCGGACACTCTTGGAGTTACAGTCCTCAAACACTCCTGCAGCGCTCGGACACTCTTGATGCTACAGTCCGCAAACACTTCAGCAGCGCTCGGACACTCAAGATATTTTTTTTTTTTTCTTTTTTTACATCCACAAACACTCCTGCAGCACTCGGACACTCTTGAAGCTACAGTCCACACTCTGGCAGTGCTCGGACACTCTAGGAGTTACAGTCCACAAACAATTCTGCAGCGCTCAGACACTCTTGAAGCTACAGCCCAAAAACACTGCTGTCAAGCGCTATGACACTCACGAAGCTACAGTCCTCAAACACTCCTGCAGCGCTCGGACACTCTTGGAGTTACAGTCCACAAACACTCTTGCAGCGCTCACCAAGTATTCGCTCTCCACAGAAACAAGAAGAGCATCTTCGCCAAGAAATCTGAACTATAAGCCAGAGGATGAAGTTCTGTAGTACACCATACTTGTTTGTAAACCGACTAACCGTAGAAGTCACTAAACCTAGAAGTTTCACACTATTTTTTCTCAGTGGTTGTTCTGCATATATAATATAATATATAATATATGTATATCTAAATATAATATATATAAAAAATATATATATATAATATATATAATATATATATATATAATATAATAACGCTTTTAACGTCGACACATTCTAGCACTGGCTTACCAGAGGCAAGCCCCCAAAAATTGCCCATTTAGAGTTAAAATGCTACATTATGCACAACCTCTCTTTCAAAGCGAAGCACTGTATCTTCCTACCTCCAAGACTCAAGTACTGCTAACCACTTTCCCTGATCCCTTCACATGTGTTACCCTACTCACACTCCAAGAGCACGTCAAATTATATAAACCACTCGTCTCCACTCATTTTCAACACGATCACGCACGCTTGCTGGAAGGTCAAACCCCTCGTACACTAAACCTCCTTTACCCCCTCCCTTCAACATTTCACATGACTCCTACCCTGCCTTCCTTCCACTACATATTTATATGTCCTCCAATTAATCAACTTATTTCCATTGGGGTCCCTTCACCTTCTATTCTCCAAGTTAGGGATTCTCTGCATTATATTCACACTGCACATTACCCAGAGACACGAAATCTTTCTTGCCAAAGATGCGCATACACTAAAAATGCAACATACCTTCACACACTACACATATATACATTACTTATTCTATAAATTCCGACAATAATGCATTACTGTAACCTACCAGATAGTACAATATATCACTAATATAAAATTTTACATAGTAGTGTTTGGCCCCCCCCCCCCCAAAAAAAAAGGGGGTTTTTAAAAATTAAAAAACCCCCCCCAAACCCCCCCTACGTTTTAAAAATTTTTCTTTTTTAAAAAAAACCCCCGGAAAAAATAAATCATGTGATCCTCATTTAACCATTTAAAATTGGCAGATTTCATCAAAATTTTGCTGGGCCCTTATCCAAAAATACCCCTTTCAACATGTCTCAACACTAACTAGAAATAATACTCTTAGACTTAAGAATATAACATGAATCTTCCGTAGAAGTGGAAGTGAAATGCTTTAAAGCTCAAGTAGATGATTATCACTTAGCCAAAAGTGCCGGGATTGGACGGAAAATCATAAAAGGAAGACTAAAATGCTGTGTTACCAGAAGGAAGAGACCCAGGAGGGAAAAGAGAATGTGAATCATAAAGAATTGGAGCAGTGGTGCACACAGATTTGGGACACTCTGGAAAAGCACTAGGAAAGCACTACAATTGGCCAAGAAAAATGAGCTATTATTTGGACGAGGTCCCGGGATGGCGATCGTGACGAGTGGGGTTCCAGAGAGTCAGTACTCACCATGTTATTTATTAGCAAAATACTACAGGGGAATTGAATGTAGTTTTATGCCTTCATGAACCCTGACTCATTCAACTCCCCCCTGTGTTATTTTACGCTCTTCGCCGATATAGTATCCTGTGCATGTAAACAACTGAAAAAATAAAGCCTGTAGAGGTTGTAAACGTTAGCGGACGGCGTAAACAATGACAATATCACGAAACAGAAAGACTATAATCCCACCCCTAACGGTTTTCAACAACGACATTAACTAACAAATTAAAAACAGCATAAATATAAAATCGGGATTATCAACAATGCAAAAAATGGAATACAAAGCTCCCTTCCCTTCCTGAAAGCGAATGACACAGGATGAGCATAATGTCAAGGATTCGCCTGAGCTACACTTTAACCGATGTGACCACAACAAACACAAGACGGGGCAACCCTGAACTTTCAGGAACCCCAACAAGGAATCATTCACGACCCTATACACGACATATTCAAGTCCTCATCTAATTGAAGCGCCCCACGAAACCATGATTACTTGTGCGAAAGGAAAAAGTATAAAGACAAAGGACCCAGGAAAATAACAATTCCCCGAAGAGCCAGAATGAAAGCAGAAAAAAGAGAGAAGCCCAGGGCTGCGAGAATGACATGGCACAATGCCAATCTGACCCAAAGCTGAATGCCACATGAGAAGCGACAACAAAGGACTGGCCCCCCCGGGCTGCAGAATGATCCATAACTGCTTCGGGAGTGTGACCCCAGAAGTGTAAAGCATAAAGAGGGGGGAATGGCAAGAAGACCACAAACAGACACAGACTAGGGCCAAAGCTCAAACCCACTCAAGGAAATGGATATTGGGGCGACCACTTTAAAGAGCACATCTCCTGAGGCGCCTCAATCAATAATCCCTGCAGTAATGGGCGCCCTGGCAACCCCTAAAGTAGTATTCCGAAAATTCAGTTAGAGTCTTCAGGACCCCTGTACACCGGACGTCAGTTCAGATTGAGTAGCCACCTTTTGGGAACCCACATCGGGCCCCAAGCCCGTAGGAAATTAGAGAAAGGGAAGGGTTTTGCAACGAGAGTAGCCAGGAGCTAAGAGGCATGTCCTACGGGGAAAGTTAAGGAAACGACCTGACGAGCTAAAGACAGGAGTAAATAGCGGGAACCCAAAATAACATAAAATACTGAGAGGAACGACAAGGTTGACAGAGGCACGATGTTCTAGTGATGGGACTCAGCAACAAGGGGTCACAATTGGAAGTTGAAGACTCACATGAGTCACAGGGATGTTAGAAAGTATTTCTTTAGTCATAGAGTTGTCTGGAAGTGAAACAGTAAGTGTGAAAATAGGATTAATACATACTACAAAAAGAGGTATATAAAGCTCCCGGAGCAGGGAAGGAACGAGTGACTTAGTGCCGAAAAGTGAAGAGGCGGGGCCAGGAGCTATGACACGAACCCTGCAACCATAATTAGTTGAGTACACACACGTTTAGTGTTCTCGTTTTTAAGCTTAAACCACTGACCTCACCATTTCTCTAAGTAAAGTATGTCATAATCAACTAACATTTATGCTGATTGTGAGATATTACCACAGGATATTCCAGCACCCATCACTTATTACCCCCTCCGAAACAACCACCATCCTGGGAAGACAAGAGCAAGACGAGAGCACAGAAAGCTATAGACAGGAACATTGGTTACAGCCGAAAAAAGAGGAAGTAGCCAAAAAATAATAAAATCTTAATGAGAATTCATGAAAATGATGTATAACACGAACTTTAAATATTTATAATTAAATTACTTTTAAAATCTTGAGTTAATGATGACTTGGGAAATGATCACAATCACTTAGTTTCAATAATAATGGAATTACCCAGATAACTGCAATCAAATCTCTGTCAGACTTTCGCTTGGCCGACTTCAGGAACGAAAATTATCTGGGTGGTCAAAAATTGGGCTGCCCCTGACTATGGGTCAGTAGTGATCTTGGTGCCAAATGACGTTTTCAAAGCATAGTTTCTTGTTTGCCAGACAATTTTGTTCCGAAAATGGAAATAATCTAACAAAAATATCCCAAATTGAGAACAATAGATAAAACATCTCATTGGTCAAAAAGAGGCATATATAGGCGTATCAAAGAGGGGAATGGAAGTTATGAAATCAACATTTTCCCAATTAAAGAGAGAAAAAAGAAGGTAAGAAAAGCAAAAATGGATTATAGGCTAAGGCGCAAGGAATTTCAAAGAAACCCAAAAGGGTTTCTTTCAGAAACACAAGTAAGATTAGGGACAAAATTGGCCCACTTAAGAGTAACTCAGGTGGGATCACTGACATGATAAAAAATGGGGGAAATTCTCAATACCTACTTCCTCTCAGTTTTAAACCCAGGAAAATACAAGCGATATTCCTGAATAATAGATTATTAGAACAGATAAAAACCATGTACGATTGGGGAAAACTAGTGACATGGTCCTCAGAAAATAGAGAAACTAAAACCTAACAAATCCCCAGGCCTAATGAACTGTTGCAAGGGGTTAAAGGAATGTAAAGAGGAACTTGTAACCTATGGCTATCTTTTAACAAGTCACTACAACTAATCCAGGCCTGATAAGTGGAAAATGACAAATGTAAACCTTTTACAGTCGGGTGACAGTCCTTTGGGCTTCGAACAATTGACCAAAACCCTTACCTCCATAGTGGGAAAAATTATGGAATCATAATTGCCAAAGGGAAATTTCGTAGCCATCTGGACAGGCACAGATTGATTAATGAATCCAACACGTTTAAAAAAAGGGGCGTTCCTGTCCTTACAAATTTACTAATTTTTTCACTAAGGTGTTTGGGGAGTAGATCAGGAAAAGAAATATGAAATTTTGTATATGGCCCTTCAGAAAGGGCTTTCGTTTAGATTTTCCACACCAAGGGCTATTGAGGAACTTAAGGCACACGAATAAGGGAAAAATTTTTTTCCTGGTAAGGCATGGCTGAAAAATAGACAGCAGGGGTTTGCATAAATGGGAGAAAACAGAATGGGGCCACGTCACAACGGTGTTCCTCAGGGTCAGTTTGGGGCCAGTTGTTGTCACAGTTTACATAAACGACATAGATGAGGAAATAAATAGAGACATAAGCAAATTTTCTGATGATAGCAAAATAGGCCGTCCAATTCATTCTAATGAGGACAGCAGAACACTCCTGGATGATTTGAATAGACTGATGCAATGGTCGGAGAATGGCAGATGCATTTTAATATGACAAATGCAAAGTTCTAAATGATGGACAGTTAAATAACCATGCCACATATAAACTAAATAATGTAGATCTTAATACTACTGATTGCAAAAATGATTTACGAGTTCTGGTTACCAGTAATCTAAAACCAAGACAACAGTGTGTTAGTGTTCACAATAAAGCTAACAGAATTCTTGGCTTCATATCTAGAAGTATAAGTATGGAATCTCAGTTTTCTTCAATCTATATATCCGTTAGGCCTCATTTAGACAAACTGCTCAGTTCTGGTCACCGTATTACAGAATGGATATAAATGCTCTGGAAAACGTACAGAGGAGGATGAAAAGATGATCCCATGCATCAGAAATCTTCCTTATGAGGATAGAGTGAGGGCCCTGAATCTGCACTCTCTCGAAAGGCGTAGAATTAGGGGGGATATGATCGAGGTGTATAAATGGAAAACAGGAATAAATAAAGGGGATGTAAATAGCGTGCTGAAAATTTCCAGCCAAGACAGGACTCGCAGCAATGGTTTCAAGTTGGAAAAATTCAGATTCAGGAAGGATATAGGAAAGCACTGGTTTGGTAATAGAGTTGTGGATGAGTGGAACAAACTCCCGAGTACAGTTGTTCAGGCTAAAACGTTGTGTAATTTTAAAAATATTTTAGATAAATTCATGAATGGGTGTGGGTGCGTGTGAGCTAGACCTGGCTAGCTTGTGCTGCTGGGTCTGATGCCGTGCTCCATCCTTGAGTGGAGGTGACCAGACTGGGTGGGTCATTGGGCTAATCCGGGGTGGGTGGGTCATTGGTCTAATCCTGGGGGGGAGGACATGGACCTACTCCGCATGGGTCAATAGGCCTGTTGCAGTGTTTCTTTCTTATGTTATGTTCTTATAATGAGAGTGATCCAGGAGGAGAAAGTGAAGAATGAATTGAAAGAGGGACGGATGTAGTAAAAAAGAGTGGGAGGAAGGGCGTAAGGGTGTTGCGGAAGGGGAGAGAGAGAGAGAGAGAGAGAGAGAGAAGAGAGAAGAGAGAGAGAGAGAGAGAGAGAGAGAGAGAGAGAGAGAGAGAGAGATAATTTACTGAAAAAATAGTAATTTCCAGACGATATCTATAGTCAAAATAGCTGAAGGTCAGCACGAAATTTAATGGCATTGTATATAAAGTGAATGTACCGGAAGTACTGAGTTAATAATTGGTGCTTTCTTTACCTACATAATTAGTGGTACCGGAGGAGCGAGCATACAAGACCAGATGCCTCTGGATTAATTAAAATTGAAAATAATTCATTTAGAATACTTTGAAATTCATTTTCAATGTAAATTTTGGCGTACTGGGAAGCAACTGGTGATGACCTGGGATATTACTAGTGATGACCTGGGATATTACTAGTGATGACCTGGGATATTACTAGTGATGACCTGGGATATTACTAGTGATGACCTGGGATATTACTAGTGATGACCTGGGATATTACTAGTGATGACCTGGGATATTGCTGGTGATGACCTGGGATATTACTAGTGATGACCTGGGATATTACTAGTGATGACCTGGGATATTACTAGTGATGACCTGGGATATTACTAGTGATGACCTTGGGGTATTGCGTGGATGACCTGGGATATTACTAATGATGACCTGGAATTACTATGATGACCTGGGATATTACTAGTGATGACCTGGGATATTACTAGTGATGACCTGGGATATTACTAGTGATGACCTGGGATATTACTAGTGATGACCTGGGATATTACTAGTGATGACCTGGGATATTACTAGTGATGTCTTGGGATATTACTAGTGATGACCTGGGATATTACTAGTGATGACCTGGGATATTACTAGTGATGACCTGGGATATTACTAGTGATGACCTGGGATATTACTAGTGATGAACTGGGATATTACTAGTGATGACCTGGGATATTACTAGTGATGAACTGGGATATTACTAGGATACGGGATATCTATTTATGACCTGGATATTCTAGGGTGACCTGGGATATTACTATGAGACCTGGATAAAATTAAAATATGAGACCTGGGTATTACTAGTGATGACCTGGGATATTACTAGTGATGACTGGGATATTACTAGTGATGACCTGGGATATTACTAGTGATGACCTGGGATATTACTAGTGATGACCTGGGATATTACTAGTGATGACCTGGGATATTACTAGTGATGACCTGGGATATTACTAGTGATGACCTGGGATATTACTAGTGATGACCTGGGATATTACTAGTGATGACCTGGGATATTACTAGTGATGACCTGGGATATTACTAGTGATGACCTGGGATATTACTAGTGATGACCTGGGATATTACTAGTGATGACCTGGGTATTTTCTAAATGATGACCTGGGATATTACTAGTGATGACCTGGGATATTACTAGTGATGACCTGGGATATTACTAGTGATGACCTGGGATATTACTAGTGATGAACTGGGATATTACTAGTGATGACCTGGGATATTACTAGTGATGAACTGGGATATTACTAGTGATGACCCTGGGATATTACAATGAAGACCTGGGATATTACAGTGATGACCTGGGATATTACTATTTATGACCCCGGGAATTACTAGTGATGACCTGGGATATTACTAGTGATGACCTGGGATATTACTAGTGATGACCTGGGATATTACTAGTGATGACCTGGGATATTACTAGTGATGACCTGGGATATTACTAGTGATGACCTGGGATATTACTAGTGATGACCTGGATATTACTAGGGATGACCTGGGATAATTACTAGTTTATGAACCCGGGATATTACTAGTGGGTGACCTGGGAATATTACTAGTGATGACCGGGATATTACTGTGAAAACCCGGGGTACAACCATGATGAACTGGGATACAACTGGTGACTGTGGGAAACTGGATTTTAAAAAACGATACTGTGAAAACTGGGTACAAGGTGAAAATGAAATTCTGTTGAACAACTGGATGACTGGGGAAAAACTGAGACTGGTGGGAAAAACTGATGATGGTGGAAACTTTGGGCTTGAACAACTGATGACATGGTGGAACAACTAGATGACTGGTTGGGAAAAACTGATGCCGGTTGAACAACTGATGACGTGGAACAACTGATGACATGGGACAACTGAGACATCGGAAAAGATTACAGTGGAACAACTATGACATGGGAACAACTGATGGTTTTTGGGGAAAACTGAGACATGCAAACAACTGCTGGACACGGATGCCCC
>NW_026509012.1:0-14305 GCF_026875155.1 Cherax quadricarinatus
ACCACACACACATACACACACACACACACACACATACACATACACAACTGCAAGAAAAAACACTTTTCCACATATATGCTGAACTTCTTGGCCACGAAGTTTAATTCCACTGTTTCGTACAAAGAGATAAAACTACATGAGACTTAATAAATGAAACTCCGTTGCAAGCACTTTAACAGCAATAAATGTAAGGAATGTTTGCAGCAGTGTGGAGCACAGGCACAGTCTTCATTCCCCCCGTCCCTTAAATTATTAATGCTAAATCCAATGGATCACTTTGGCGGCATATGGAATCGACGAGACACAGTCCACTCCAGCCAGTGGTCACCCCCACTGAGACTGAGACTCAAAATTTGGTCACTTCAAAAATCTCTGATATTATCCCAACACCACAAGACTTCGAAAAGGCAATTAATGAAATGCCCATGCACTCTGCCCCAGGCCCGGACTCGAACTCCGTGTTCGTCAGGAACTGCAAGAAGCCCTTGTCACGTGCGTTCAGCATTCTATCGAGAGGGAGCCTGGAGACAGGAGTCATCCCACGCACACTAAAAACAACAGACATAGCCCCACTCTTCAAAGGTGGCAGTAAAGGAATTGCAAAGAACTACAGACTGATAGCGCTATCATCCCATATCATAAAAATCTTTGAAAGGGTTCTAAGAAGTAAGATAGCCAACCACCTAGATACCCATCAATTACAAAACCCAGGGCAACACGGGTTTAGAGCAGGTCGCTCCTGTCTGTCGCAGCTACTGGACAACTATGACAAGGTCCTGGGTGCTGTAGAGGATAAACAAAATGCAGATGTAGTATACACAGACTTTGCAAAAGCCTTCGACGAGTGTGATCATAGTGTAATAGCACACAAAATACGTGATAAAGGAATAACAGGAAAAGTTGGTAGATAGATCTATAACTTACTAACAAATAGAACACAAAATGTAATAGTAAACGGAGTAAAGTCTGGGGCAGTTACAATGAAAAACTCTGTACCACAAGGCACAGTACTCGCTCCCATCCTGTTCCTTATCCTCATATCTGACATAGACAGAGATGTAAGCCATTGCTCCGTGTCTTTCTTTGCGGATGACACTCGAATTGCAATGACAGTGAACTCCATCGAAGGCACTGCAAGACTCCAAGCGGACATCAACCAAACCTTTAAATGGGCCACTCAGAACAATATGAAGTTCAATGAAGAGAATTTTCAGCTACTCAGATATGGAAACCTTGTGGGAATTAATTCTTTATTAGAGTATAAAACAAATTCTAACCACGCAGTAGAATGTAAATCTAATGTGAAAGATCTGGGAGTGATAATGTCAGAGGATGACCACAACAATGTATCTACCTCATCTGCTAGAACAATGATAGGATGGATAATGAGAACCTTCAAAACTAGGGTCGCAAAGCCCATGATGATTCTTTTTAAATTGTTTGTTCTCTCTAGGATGGAATACTGCTGTATACTAACTGCCCCCTTCAAGGCAGGCAGGCGAAATTGCTGACCTGGAGTATGTACAGAGAAATTTCAAGACATAATAAGTATGATAAAGTACCTAAATTACTGGGGACGGTTGAAATCCCTTGATTTAAGAACATAAGAAAGAAGGAACACTGCAGCAGGCGAACACAGGCGAGAAAGATACATGATATTATACACTTGGAAAATCCTAGAGGGATTAGTACCAAACTTGTACACATAAAATCACTCCCTACGAAGGCAAAAGACCGGCAGGAGATGCAACATTTCCTCAATGAAAAGCAGTGGTGCTACGAGTACACTGAGAAACAACACAGTAAGTGTCAGGGACCCAAGACTATTCAACTGCCTCCCAGTATAGATAAGGGGAATTACAAATAGACCCCCGGCTGTCTTCAAGACGGCGCTTGACAGGCACCTAAAGTTAATACTGGATCAGCCGGACTGTGCTTCGTACATAGGTTTACGTGCGGCCAGCAATAACAGCCTGGTTTTCAGACTCTGGTCCACCACGAAGCCTGGTCTCAGACCGGGCAGCGGGGGCGTTGACCCCCCGAAACCATATCCAGGTAAACTTCAGGTAAACAAACCTGTAGCGCAGCTCATCTTACACAAAGAGATCATCGAAGACCTTGCAGGCCTCTTGCGGTGCTTCCATTCTGCACTTCACCTCACACAATGACCTCACTGAATATGATGCTTGATGTGTATCCTTTGTACTCACTGAAGAAGGAGCCTCTCCCAGGGTGAAGCATCTCTGTTAGGTCTCTCAATTGCAAGGGGGGTTTTTTTAATTAAAACCATTTGCTACCTATGATCCAATTTTTTTCCAACCCTTTGAAACTATGTCTGGGACCTCAAAGTTCATGTCGTGCTGACCTCAAAGACTATGTGGTGGTGACCTCAAAGACCAGGTGGGGTTACCTCAGAAGGGCCAGTGGGGGGGTGACCTAAAACCAGGTGTGGTGACCTCAGAGGACCAAAGTGGTGGTGAAAACCCCAGAAGCCATGTGATGGTGACTTCAGAAGACCCAAAAAGTGATGACACTCAAGAACCATGGGGGGTGACCTCAAAGACCAGTGGGGGGTTTCCCTTTAGAGGACCCTTGGTGGTGACCTCCGGGAAAACCCGGGGGTGGTTTACCTCAAGGGCACATGTGGTGGTTTACCTCAGAAGACCAAAGTGATTGGGGACCTCAGAAGACCATGTGGGATGACCCAAAAAACCATGTGGGGGTGGGCCTTTAAGGTCCATGTGCTAAATGGAAACCCCAAGGACCCTTTGGTGGGGAAATCAGAAGGGCCCCCTTGGTGGGAAATCAGAGGACCCTGTGGGTTGATTTCAAGGGGCCCCTTTGGGGCGACCTCAAACATCTTTCCCCCCTCCACAGCGTCCTTTGAAAACCCTTTTTCTCAGTAGTGAGGACAAATGCGAATAAGTATTAAAACATTTCTGTCACCTCGTAGGACTTTTCAAATTATTCTCACCACAAGTACAGCTTAAAGGGCCACTTTATAGCCGGGTTTTGTGCCCCTTTTTTGAGCGGGGTTTTGTTTGGGCCCCTTTATGAGCAGGGCCCCAAAGGCCACTTTATGAGCAGGTTAAGTGGGCCCCTTATGAAACAAGGGTTTTGTGGGCCCCTTTAGAGCAGGTTTGGGCCCCTTTTTTGAGCAGGTTAAAGTGGCCCCTTTATCAGCAGGTTATGTGGCCAATTTATCAGCAGCTTGTTTGGCCACGTTTTTAGAGCTTGTGTGGCCCCTTTTATCCGCAGCTTATTTTGGGGCCCCTTTAGAACATTTTTTTGGCCACTTTAAAGACCAGCTTTTTTGGGCCACTTTTTTGAAACCCGCTTTTAAAGGCCACTTTTTGACAGCAAATTTTTCCCCCTTTTTGAGCAGCTTTTTTTGGGCCCCTTTTATGAGCCTTTTTGTTTGGGCCCCTTTTTGAGCACTTGT
The DNA here is from genome assembly GCF_026875155.1 of Cherax quadricarinatus. NCBI lineage: Eukaryota > Metazoa > Arthropoda > Malacostraca > Decapoda > Parastacidae > Cherax > Cherax quadricarinatus. The sequence goes on from NW_026509012.1 coordinate 3,443, forward strand.
AGGCCACTTATGAGGGAGCTTATTTGGCCCCTTTATACAAACTTTTGTGGCCTCTTTATGAGACTTATTTGGCCCCCTTTATAGCAGCTTGTAAGGGCCCCTTCATGAGGGGCCCTTTTTTGGGCCCCTTTTTTGACAGCTTTTTTGGCCACTTTAGACAGCTTTTGTGGGCCCCTTTTTGAGCACTTGTGTGGCCAATTTAAGAGCGCTTGTGTGGCCACTTTAGAGCATTGTTGGCCACTTTTTGAGCAGCTTGTGTGGCACTTTATAGCACTTGTGTGGCCACTTTTGAGCCTTTGTGGCCCTTTTAGCAGCTTTTTTGGCCACTTTGTGGCGGCTTTTTGTGGCCACTTTATGAGCAGCTTTTTTGGCCACTTTAGAGCAGCTTGTGTGGTCACTTTATGAGCAGCTTGTGTGGCCACTTTTTGACCCGCTTGTGTACCACTTTATGAGACTTGTGTGGCCACTTTAGAGCAGCTTGTGTGGCACTTTATGAGCGGGTTTGTGGCCACTTTAGGCATTGTGTGGCCCCTTTATTCACTTGTGTGGGGCCACTTTATGACACTTGTGTGGCCACTTTATGACGACTTTTGTACCACTTTTTGAGCGCTTGTGTGGCCACTTTTTTAGGGCTTGTGTGGCCACTTTTTGACGGTTTTGTGGCCCTTTATGAGCAGCTTTTTGGCCACTTTTGAAGTGTGTGGCCCTTTATGAGCGCTTGTGTGGGCCCCTTTATGAGCACTTTTTTGGCCACTTTTTGAACAGCTTTTTTGGCCACTTTATGAGCAGCTTGTGTGGCCTTTTTTTAGCACTTATTTGGCCCTTTTTTTGAGCACTTGGTGGCCCCTTTTTGAGCGTTGTGTGGCCACTTTATGAGCAGCTTATTTGGCCACTTTATGAGCGGGTTCGTGGCCCCTTTTTAACAGCTTTTTTGGCCCCTTTTGAGCAGCTTATTTGGGGCCCCTTTATGGCCCCCGCTTGTGTGGCCACTTTAGGCAGCTTTTTTGGGCCCCTTTTTGAGCCTTGTGTGGCCACTTTATGAGCGGTTGTGTGGCCCCTTTATACAGCTTTTGTGGCCCCTTTATGAGCAAATTGTGTGGCCAATTATGGCGGCTTGTGTGCCACTTTTTTGAGCCTTTTGTGGGCCCTTTATGAGCAATTGTGGGCGGGACTTGTTGGGGCCCCTTTATGAGCACCCTTTTGTGGCCACTTTTTTGGGAGTTTTGGAACTTTTTTAGGCTTTTTTGGGCCCCTTTATGACAGCTTGTGTGACACTTTATGGCATTATTTAACCACTTTATGAGCAGTTTGTGGGCCACTTTAGAGCAGCTTGTGTGACCACTTTATAGCACTTATTTGGCCACTTTATGAGCAGCTTTTGTGGCCACTTATGAGCAGCTTATTTGGGCCCCTTTTTGAACAGCGTGGGCCCTTTATGAGCGCTTGTGTGGCCACTTTATGAGAGCTTGTGGGCCACTTTATGAGCAAAATTGTTGGCCACTTTATAGCAGCTTGTGGGCCACTTTATGAGCACTTGTGTGGCCACTTTATGACAACTTGTGGCCCCTTTTTACAGCTTGTGTGGCCCCTTTATGGCAGCTTGTGTGCCCCTTTATGACGCTTGTGGGCCCCTTTATGAGCGCTTTTGTGGCCATTTTTTGAGCAAATGTGTGGGGAAATTTATGAGCGGTTGTGTGGCCACTTTATGAGCGCTTATTTGGCCACTTTATGAAACGTGTTGGCCCCTTTTTGAACAGCTTGTGTGGCCATTTTGAGCAACTTTTGTGGCCCTTTATGAGCAGCTTGTGTGGCCCTTTATGACAGCTTGTGTGGCCCTTTTTTGAGCAGCTTGTGTGGCCACTTTTGAGCCTTTGTGGCCACTTTATGAAACTTGTGTGGCCACTTTATGGCACTGTGTTGCCATTTGAGAGCTTTTTGTTTCCAAATTTATGAGCATTGTGTGGCCCCTTTTGGGCCCTTTTGTGGCCACTTTTTGAGCAGCTTGTGGGCCCCTTTATGAGCGCTTGTGTGGCCACTTTATGAGCGCTTGTGTGGCCCTTTAAGAGCTTGTTGGCCCTTTATGAGCATCTTTTGTGGCCACTTTATGAGCAATTTTGTGGCCCCTTTTTGGCAGCTTGTGTGGCCCCTTTTAGCCTTGTGTGGGCCCCTTTTTGAGCAGCTTGTGTGGCCACTTTATGAGCGCTTGGTGGCCCCCTTTATGACGGTTGTGTGGCCACTTTTTGAGCAGCTTGTGGGCCCCTTTAAAACAACTTGTGTGGCCCTTTTTGAGCAGTTGGTGGCCACTTTATGACAGTTGTGGGCCACTTTTTGAGCGGCTTGTGTGGCCACTTTATGAGCCCGTTGTGTGGCCCCTTTATGAGCACTTGTGTGACCCTTTTTTTGAGCAACTTGTGTGGCCATTTATAGCAGCTTGTGGACCACTTTTATGAGCAAATTGTTGGCCACTTTAAAGAGCAGCTTGTGTGACCCCTTTATGAGCAATTTTGTGGCCCCTTTATGAGCGCTTGTGTGACCACTTTTTGAGCAACTTGTGTTTCCCCTTTTTGAGAGCTTTTTTGACCACTTTTGAGCAACTTGGTGGCCACTTTTGAGCAGGGGGGTGTGACCCCTTTATGGCAATTTGTGGCCACTTTTGGCACTTGTGTGGGCCCCTTTTTGAGCAATTGTGTGGGCCCTTTTATGACGCTTGTGTGGCCACTTTATGAGCAACTTTTGTGGCCCCTTTTTAGCATCTTGTGTGGCCACTTTATGAGCAGTTGTGTGGCCACTTTTTGAGCGGCTTTTGGCCACTTTTTTAGCGCTTTTTTTGGCCCTTATGAGAATTGTGTGGCCCCAATTTGAGCGGGTTGTGGGCCACTTTTTGAGCACTTTTTTGGTCCTTTATGAGCAACTTGTGTGGCCACTTTAAGCACTTGTGTGGCCACTTTAAGCACCCTTTTGTGGGCCCTTTTTTAGCGCTTGTGTGGTACTTTATGAGCAGCTTTTTTGGCCACTTTTTGAGCAGTTGTGGACCACTTTATGAGCAGCTTATTTTAACCCCTTTTAGCAGCTTGTGTGGCCACTTTAGAGCACTTGTTTACCATTTTGGCAGCTTATTTGGGCCCCTTTATGAGCAGTTGGTGGGCCCCTTTATGAGCAGCTTATTTGGCCATTTATGAGCGCTTGTGTGGACTTTAAAAAAAACAGCATTTGGCCCTTTTTGAGCGTTGTGTGGCCCCTTTATGAGCAGCTTGGTGGCCCCTTTAAGCACTTGTGTGGGGACTTTTGAGCAACTTGTGGGCCAAATTTTTGAGCGCTTGTGTGGCCCCTTTAGACAGCTTTTGTGCCCTTTAGGCAATTGTGTGGCCTTTATGAGCAGCTTTGTGGCCCTTTATGGCAGCTTGTGTGTCCACTTTTTGAGCGGTTTGTGGCCACTTATGAGAGCTTTTGTGGGGACTTTATGACAAGTTGTGGGCCCCCCCTTTTTTAAAAAACGGCTTGTGTGGCCCTTTTGAGCAGCTTATTTTGGGCCCCTTTAAGCAATGGTGGCCACTTTTTTGAACGTTGTGTGGCCATTATGAGAACTTGTGTGGCCCTTTATAGCAGCTTGTGTGGCCACTTTATGGCAGCTTGTGGGGGGCCCTTTTTTGAGCAGTTGTGTGGCCACTTTAGAGCAATTTTGTGGCCACTTTATGGCAACTTGTGGGCCACTTTAGAGCACTTGGTTGCCACTTTTTAGCACCCTTTTGTTGCCACTTTTTTAGCGCTTTTGTGGCCACTTTATGAGCAGCTTTTGTGGCCACTTTATAGCAGCTTGTGTGGCCACTTTTTGAGAGCTTTTGTGGCCACTTATGAGCAGCTTGTGTGGCCACTTTATGAGCGCTTGTGGCCACTTTGGGGCATCTTGTGTGGCCACTTTTTGAGCAACTTGTGTGGCCCCTTTTGAGCCTTGTGTGGGCCCCTTTTTGACAGCTTGTGTGGGCCCCTTTTAGCAGTTGTGTGGCCCCTTTATGAGCAAATTTTGTGGCCACTTTTTTAGCGGGTTGTGTGGCCACTTTAGAGCACTTGTGTGGCCACTTTTGAGCAACTTGGTGGCCACTTTATAGCAGCTTGTGTGGCCCCTTTAGAGCCGCTTGTGTGGCCTTTATGAGCGGCTTGTGTGGCCACTTTTTGAGCGCTTGTGTGGCCCCCTTTTGACAGCTTGTGTGACCCCTTTATGAGCAACTTTTGTGGCCCCTTTATAGCACCTTTTGTGCCACTTTATGACGGCTTGTGTGGCCCCTTTTTGACAGCTTTGTGGGCCCCTTTTTGACAAAGGTGTGGCCACTTTTTGAGCGGCTTGTGTGGCCACTTTATGACAGCTTATTTGGGCCCCTTTATGAGCAACGTGTTGGCCACTTTATGAAAGCTTTTGTGGCCACTTTATGAGCAACTTGTTGGCCACTTTATGGCAGCTTGTGGGCCACTTTTGAGCAGCTTGGGGCCATTTTATGAGCAGCTTGGGGCCACTTTTTGAGCAGCTTTTGTGGGCCCCTTTTGAGCAACTTTTGTGGCCACTTTATGAGCCTTGTGTTTCCCCCTTTTGAGCAGCTTTTGTTGCCACTTTTTGGCGCTTGTGTGGGCCCCTTTAGAGGCTTGTGTGGCCCTTTTGAGCAGCTTGTGTGGGACTTTATGAGCGCTTGTTGGCCACTTTATGAGCAGCTTGTGTGGCCCTTTATGAGCGCTGTGTGGCCACTTTATGACATCTTTTGTGGCCCCTTTTTGAGCAATTGGGGTGGCCACTTTAAAGAGGCCCGTGTGGCACTTTTGAGCCTTGTGGGCACTTTATGAGAGCTTGTGTGGCCCTTTTGAGCAGCTTGTGTGTCCACTTATGATCAGTTGTGTGGCCACTTTATGAGCGGCTTTGTGGCCCCTTTTTTGAGCGCTTGTGTGGCCACTTTATGAGCAATTTTGGGGGCCACTTTTGAGCGCTTGGTGGCCACTTTATGACCTTGTGTGGCCACTTTATGAAACGGGGTTGTTGGCCATTTATGAGCAGCTTTTTTGGGACTTTTTGAGCAGCTTGTGTGACCTTTTTGAGCAAAAATTTTGGGCCACTTTATGAGCAGCTTGGTGACCCCTTTTGGCAACTTGTGGGCCATTTAGAGCGCCTTTGGGGACCCTTATAGCAACTTGTGTGGCCCTTTTTTGAGCAGCTTGTGTGACCACTTTATAGAACTTGTGTGGCCATTTATAGCAGTTGTGTGACCACTTTATGGCAACTTGTGTGGCCCCTTTATGAGCACTTTTGGGGCCCTTTATGAGCAAAATTTTTGGCCACTTTATGAGCCTTTGGGTTTGGCCACTTTATGACAACTTGTGTGGCCATTTTATGAGCAGCTTGTGTGGCCACTTTTGGCAACTTGTGTGGCCCCTTTTTGGAGGGTTTTTTGTGGCCACTTTATGAGAAACTTGTGTGGCCACTTTTGACGGTTGTGTGGCCACTTTATGGCAGCTTTTTTGGGCCCCTTTATGAGCAACTTGTGTGGCCATTATGAGCGGCTTTTTGTGGCCACTTTAGAGCGCTTTTTTTGGTCACTTTATGAGCAAATTGTGTGGCCACTTTTTGAGACTTTTGTGGCCCCTTTTGACACCTTTGTGGCCACTTTTTTTAGAGTTGTGTGGTACTTTATGGCGCTTATTTTCCACTTTATGAGAGTTGTTGACCATTTTAGAGCAGCTTATTTAACCACTTTTGAGCAGCTTGTGTGGCCCTTTTGAGCACTTGTGTGACCACTTTATGGGGGGCTTATTTTGGCCCCCTTTAGAGCAGCTTGTTGGCCACTTTATGAGCAGCTTATTTTGGGCCCCTTTTGAGCACTTGTGTGGCCATTTTGAGCAGCTTGTGTGGGCCCCTTTATGAGACTTTGTGGCACTTTTGAGCAACTTTGTGTGGCCCCTTTTGGGAGCTTGTTTTTGGCCATTATGAGCAGCTTTGTGGCCACTTTATGAGCAATTGTTGGCCCTTTGGCAGCTTGTGTGCCACTTTATGGCAGTTGTTGCCCCTTTATGAGCGGCTTGTGTGGCCACTTTATGAGCAGCTTTGTGGCCACTTTATGAGCAACGTGGGTGGCCCCTTTTTTTTAGCGGCTTTGTGGCCACTTTGAGAGTTATTTGGCCACTTTTTTTAGCAACGTGTGGGCACTTTAGAACACTTTTGTGGCCCCCTTTATGAGAACTTTGTGGCCACTTTATGAGAGTTTTGTGGCCACTTTTGACGCTTTTGTGGCCTTTTATGAGCAGCTGTGTGGCCACTTGATGGCATTTTGTGGCCACTTTATGAGCAACTTGTTTGGCCCCTTTATGAGCGCTGTGTTGCCACTTTTTTGGCAGCTTTTGTTGCCACTTTTTGAGCAGCTTGTGTGGCCACTTTATGAGCAGCTTTTGGCCCCTTATGAGCAGCTTTGTGTGGCCACTTTATGAGCGCTTTGTGGCCACTTTTTGAGCAGCTTTTGTGGCCCTTTATAGCAGCTTGTGTGGCCACTTTATGAGCGCTTTTTGGCCACTTTTTTGAGCAACTTGTGTGGCCACTTTTTTTGGGAGCTTTTTGTGGCCACTTTTGAGAGCTTGGTGGCCATTTATGAGCAGCTTGTGTGGCCATTTATAGCCTTGGTTTGGGCCCCTTTATGAGCGGCTTGTGTTTTGGCCCCTTTAGAAAGGGTTGTGTGGGGCCCTTTATGAGCAACTTGTGTGGGCCCCTTTATACGTTGTGGGCCACTTTATGGCAGCTTTTTGTGGCCACTTTAAAAGCGGCTTGTGTGGCCACTTTATAGCAGCTTTTTGTGGCCACTTTTTGAGCACTTGTGTACCATTTTATGAGCAATTGTTGGCCACTTTATGAGCACTTTTGTGACACTTTTTAGCAAATTGTGTGGCCACTTTATGAGGCTTGGTACCATTTATGAGCAACTTGTGTGGCCCCCTTTTTGAGCAGCTTTTGTGACCACTTTTGGCAACTTGTTGGCCCTTTTTGAGCAGCTTGTGTGAAACCCCTTTATGAGCAATTGTGTGGCCACTTTATGGCGCTTGTGTACCACTTTATGAGCAATTTTTTGTGGCCCCTTTTTGGCAGCTTGTTGGCCACTTTATGAGAACTTGTGTGGCCATTTTTTGAGCAGTTGTGGGCCACTTTTTGGGGCAACTTTTGTGGCCACTTTTATGAGCATCTTGTGTGGCCCTTTATGAGCACTTGTGTGGCCACTTTATGGCACCCTTTTGTGGCCCTTTTTGAGCACTTGTTGGCCACTTTATGGAAATTGGTGGCCCCTTTATGAGCAGCTTGTGTGGCCCCTTTATGAGCAATTGTGTGGCCCCTTTTTGAGCATCTTGGGTGGGGCCCTTTAGAGCGCTTGTGTGGCCCCTTTATGACAGCTTGTTGGCCCTTTTTTGACAGCTTTTGTGGCCCCCTTATGAGCAGTTGTGTGACCCCTTTATGACAACTTTGTTGGCCCCTTTATGAGCAGCTTGTGTGACCCCCTTTTTTACAATTGTGTGGCCCTTTTGAGCACTTGTGTGACACTTTTGGCAATTGTGTGGCCCCTTTATGAGCAGCTTGTGTGGGGCCCCTTTATGAGAAAATTTTGGTGGCCACTTTATGAGATCTTGTGTGGCCCCTTTATGAGCGCTTGTGTGGCCATTTAGACAACTTGGGTGGGCCCGTTTTGAAAACTTGTGTGGCCACTTTTTGAGCAGCTTGTTGGCCACTTTTTGGCAACTTGTGTGGCCACTTTAGAGCAGCTTGTGGGCCCCTTTATGACACTTGTGTGGCCACTTTATGAGATCTTGTGTGGCCACTTTATGGCAGCTTGTGTGGCACTTTATACGTTGGGCCACTTTAAGGGAAAAATGCTGGGACTGTCCGGAGGAGGAATTAAATTCTCTATGAGGGGAAAAAAAAGTAGAGTTATTATTTCTATTTTTTTTTAAAAACTCTCCCTTTTCCCACCCAAGTTGGATGGCCTAAAAAATAAAAATTTATCACTTCTTTTAGTAGCTGTCTTGTCGAATGATTTGATATCGCTGTTCGAAGAATCTTCAACTGCTGCATCACCACTTCCTTTAGAGTGCAAGCACTGTACTTCTCCCCGAGCACTAAGTTTAACTCTCCGGTTTTTCTCGTATACCCCTAGTATTGTCACCCTTTTCTCAGTCCAATGATGTTAAACCCTCAAAAAAAAAGCATTTTTTTCCCTAAAAACGTTTCGGGTGTTCAAAACCCCCATCATTCAAAAAACCCCATACTCCACCCCTTTCAAACCCTTTTTTGGACCTCAATTTTTCTTCTTTCCACTTAGTTTGTACGGGCCTTTTGGGTATTAGCTTGTTCTATTCTTCTAAAGCCTAAAATAGTTTAACACACTTGGTAAACTTTATCCCTTTTGTTATTTTTTTTGTCCCCCCTCCTCGCTACAGTGTTTAAACCCCATGCCTCACAATCATATAAATTTGTTTGCATAACTATGTACATTCCCTTTTTTGAAAGTTCCCTTTGTTCAGAAACGCCTCTGCTTACCACCCAGCTGTTGCTCCTATTCGTCCGTCATAGACCTATCTGCCGACAGGTCCATTTCCATGTATGTAAATACAGTCACTTCATACTCCATCCAGTCTGATATCAAATATTTTCATTGTCATGATTTTTTCGTTACTTATATCACCTTGCATTTTTTCATCGTTTGCTTTTAATTTCCTTTTTTTACATACCTTTAAAACTCCTTAACTAACCTTTGCCACCTCTATTCAGAATCTCCTCCACTAACCTTCGCCACCTCTCTTCAGAATCTCCTTACATAAACTGTGTCATCAGTCGAGAACAGCTCTCACTTTGTATCACATCTCTCATCTTTGTATCCAACATCCTCTAATCTCACGCATCTGCCTAAATCATAGCATTCACTTCTTTTACAACTCCACCTGTATATATATATATATATATATATATATATATATATATATATATATATATATATTATATATATATATATATATATATATATATATATATATATATATAGGTAAGTACCACCTGTATAACTGGACTGGTGGACTGAGGACCCTCATCCTCAGAGAAGACAATAACGTACCTCAGGGAAAACTCAAAGTTCTCCCCGGAACTGTTTGAATATTTTCTTCTCCTACCACCCCCTATATATTTTATATTCTATGTGAACATTTATTAATAAATAGAATACATTTGCAGAAAAAACAAACATGAATACAATGGCACAATGTATCAAGATCAATTTCCTCCGGCTCCTCCGAGGCTGGATGCGAGCCAAGTATGCAGCAAGCATTTCCCCTCTGGATGGCTACGCTGAGGCCCTGGAACATGAAAGCGGCTGCCCTTGGGTCCCTGGTGGTGTCGATGAGTCTGGAACCCAATTCTTTAAGGAAACGTGTGGCATTTTTTCCCCATGATCCCAAGGTCTCTGATCCCACTGGGACAAATTGATACTGGTGACTTATGTCGCTGTACTTGCTGATCTTGTACTCCTCCCTGTGGTCAGCAGCTCCTCCCTGTCGCCCCACACTGTGATGCATATAGGTGTCCGCCAGTGTGGACACACAGGTATAGTCCCATGCTAAGAGCTTGCCATTCTTCCAAGGATAGATGGTAATCCCGTCGGGGTGGTTTGCTGAGTTGTGGGTATTGTTGGCTGCTAGTGATCGGGGCTCCCTCTCGGCTGGGCATCCAGCTATAGCAAGGGTTCCCTTAATGATGTCGTTGACCTCATTGTGTCTTGCATGCCAGCCCTTGGTTTTGGAACAGTTAAGACCATGTAGACCGTATTGGTCTGCTTGCGCTTCGCCGCAAATACACGTATATTCTGTGTGAATTGGGGCAGCAAGGCGCAGAGCCACTGCAATACGGAGGGTCCTAGGGTCGAGTCGCGTTCCCATTGCCGATATGGGAACTGTTTGGAGGAAGTCCCCGGAGTAAGGTGCGCTCACAGCCTGGAGACGGGCAATCTCCCTATCTGATGTTGCAGCCCCGAGCATGTAGGCAAGCACCTTTTCAGCGAGCGGGCCATCCCAGCTTGACTGTTTGTGAGCCAGTGCTGCACTAGGGTTTGTTGCTGGAGCAGCAAGAGTCTCCCATTCAGTGATGGCACTGGCATAGCTAGGGTCTTCTATTCCTGCTAAGTCGCTGAGGGTATCAGGAAGAATTTGTCTTATCAACTCGTTTGATGCTATGGAAGAGGATAGGAAAGCTGGTAGAGCAATCTGGGAGGATCTGCGTACTCCAGCCCTCCAAGCCTGACCGGAAGTGAGGCTTGCAACCACTGTCCATCTTCACAGGAATGATTCAATACACTCTCTAGCAAGGTCTTAAGGAGAGAGTCATATTCCTTGAGTTTTGGACTGCTGAAGGCTGGGGAGCATCTCAGAAAGTAGGTAAGTTTTGGGATTGACAGGCACCTGGTGAGTAGGTAGAAGGCATCGTGTGTGTCAATGTCTTTCATCCTGCTTTCCATTGTCCGGAGGTCTGAGACTTTTTTTTCTAGGATCAGATCGATGGCATTGGACCCAAGAAGAGCACCAAGGAGAGTGCTATTGGCTGGATCAATGGCTCGTGCTCCTGGTAAAACGGCACTAATATTCTGGATCATCTGTTGATTGGTAGAAACTATTTCACATTTGGTGGGGTTTAAAGAAAGGCCCAGGCTTTCTCCCATGTCTTTAAATTTTACTGATGTCCTCCAGGGGAGATTCTGTTGTGCCAGCTAAGATACCTCGTCCAGGAACCAGATATTGAGCTCGTGGAGGTGCTTCTGTGACTTCCTTGATGACCAAAAAAATAGAAAGGGGGCAGAGGCCCCTGTT
>NW_026509013.1:0-14632 GCF_026875155.1 Cherax quadricarinatus
AAAATTTAATAAAATAATTAAATAAAAAATAAAAAAAAAATAAAAATAAAATAATAATATAATAATAATAATAATAAAAATAATAAAAATAATAATAATAAAATAATAAAATAATAATAATAAAATAAAAATAAAAAAATAATAAAATAAAAAATAATATAACAAAAATAATAAAAATAATAATAATAAAATAATTTTTAAATGATTATAAAATAATAATAATAAAAATAATATAATAATAATAAAAATAAAATAAAATACAAAAATAAGTAGTACAAGAATGGTTACAATCCGACAAGATAAAATTTAAAACACTTTGGAAACCCCTGGTTATTTTTATTTGACGTTTCGCCACCCGTGGCTTTATCAATAAAAATTCCGGACATAATTTGAAACAGTAAAAACTATATACAAAAGGTGGTAATCTTCGCAATACCCTGGGTTTGAGGGACTGATTCCCTCCCCTTTCGTATATATTCTACTGTCTTCAAGTTATGTACTGGAATTTTTTTTTGATAAAGCCACTGAAGGGCGAAACGCTAAAATAAAGAAAACCCAGGTGTTGCACATTTTCTTAAAATTTCATCAAAAAAAATAATTTTTAACTTATTGAATTTCTAAGTTGTTTGATTTCTTGGGGAAAATTTTTTTTCCCTGTCATGCCTTTTTTGGGGAAAAAAATTTGATTTATATACCGGGGAAAAATTCCCCTGTCGGGATTTGCTCCAATAACGCTGAAGGCAGTTTATGATAACGAAAAGATAACAAGGAGAGCAATGAGATAATAGGAGATAACGAGGACTGGCTAGTGGGTAAGTGACCCTGTCCACAACCTGGATGAGGGAGATAATTGAAATTTCAACATGAAACGACCCATCTTTTGGCTTCGTTGCCCCTTTGATCCGGGGGGGGCTCTTGATCAAGGTAGTGAACACCACACACCACATCACCCCAGAAATACACACACACACACACACACACCACATGCACCCAGAAATACCCACACACACACACACACACAACACACACACACACACACACACACACACACCACACCACACACACAAAACACACACACACACCACGGGGGGGAGGAGACTGAGACGGAAAAGGGAAGAGGAAGAAGGTTAGCAGGAATCAGAGGGGAAGCAACACCACAAAACAGAAATCAAGATAGAGAGATTAGAAGGGGGCTGAACACTGAAACAGCACAGAGACAAAAATATTACGAATAGCATCGGCAATGGCTACATCAAAAACAGACAACAGGGCGAAAGGAAGCTGGAAACTAAACTGTAGCAGAGGTCCTGTCAAACCCACATGGGGGGCCAAAAAAAAAAGGCAGGGACACACTAGGGCAGAATGAGGGTTTTGGGGGAAAACATTGAAGGAACTAGGACATGGCAAGGACCTTACCAATTTCCTTTTGGGGCCGGAGCAGGTGGGAGGGAAAGGATAAACCAAAAAGCATAGGGGCCCCAAAAGAGGGAAGGGACTGAAGGAAGGAACACTCCACGGGAAGGAACTAAAACAATCAGGGATCAAAGGGAGTCAAGTGGGGGTGGAAAGGGGGAGATCCGGTTTGTTATGGGGTGACAAACTAAAGGGAAAACTTATGATGAAAAAAGCAGGGGGAGAAAAAAGCGTTGAAGATATCATGAAGGGATAGGCGAGGGGGACTGAAACCAGGGGCAAATTTTTTTGGGGAATTGGGTGTTCAAAAGAAAGGAATCGGCCTCTCAAAATAATTTTCACGGCAGAATCAACCCAACCATGATTCTGAGGAGAAAGCACGGCTGAAGGCAAGCAAAGTTCCGGAGTGTGTACCCATCGAGACAGAACACAGGGCGAAAGGAAGAAACAATAAAGAGAGAGTTCAAAAAAGAAAAGAAAAGGGGGGAAAAAAAAGGAGAGCGAATAACCCCGGATCAAATGGAAGGACAAACGCACCCCCCCCGAAAAAACCTGCAGAAGGACTCCAGCCCGACACCCCAAAGGCAACGAACAAATCCAAAAAAACCATCACACACCGATCCCTCTGTTTCCCCCCCCGCACCACATTACAGTATTTTGAACAGAAGTTGAAGGGTTTTTTGGGACACAAATGCAGATGGAAACGAATAAACTGAGGAATGCAAAAAAAATCAATGAAAGCCCCCCGTCATCATAGCAGTTACGAAACAAAACTCATGGAGACAATAACAGATGCAAATTTTCCCCCCCAAAGGGTACCAGATCATGAGGAAAGATAAAGGGGAGGGGGGGGGGTGGGGGTTGCTTGCTATTTAAAAAACAGATGGAAAAATTTGAGAAAAATTTTAAGGAATAGATTAACGGGAGAAAGAGACTACATAGCAGGGACACTTCAGTCTGGGGAACACAAAGTGGTCATTGCGTGATGTATAATCCACCACGAACTGCAGGACCAAGAGGGAAAAATGAAGAGAGCAACAGAGCAATGGTGGGGCAACTTGCTGAGGTGGAAAAAACTCACTCCAGCAGAGCAAATTTTCTGGTTATGGGGAAAAAAATTTCAACCACCCGGGAGATTTACTGGGAAAAACTGGAGCCACATGGGGGGGCCCCAAACAGGGAGCCAGGATGTTGGACGTGGTGCTGGAAAAATATCCCCCCAACATGTTAAGGGCCCTACCAGAGGAAGGGGGGGATGAACCCAAGATTGGACCTTGGTTCACCCTGGGTACTCAGAAATTTAGGACATCAAGTATGAGAGTCCCCCTAGGAGCGCGACCACGTGGTTCGGCTTTTAATACATGTAGAGCGCAAATGGGAGAATAAACCCAGGAGTTGAAGGGGAAAAAAACCCTTTAAACTTTTAAAAGGGGGGGATTTCTTTAGGGTTGAAAAAACTTTTTTTTGCGGGAGGTCCAGTGGGACAGAAAATGGCAGGAAAGCCAGTAAATGAAATGATGGAATATGTAACAAAAAAAAAATGGGAAGGAGGCAGGATGGAAAGGTTTTAATTTTTCCCCAAGGGGGCCCAAAATAAAAAAACGGGAAAACCAGAAAAAGAAAACCCCCCGGTTTTTAAAAACCAAAAGGGGGTTTTGGAAGGGCCCAAAAAAAAAGTGCCCAAAAGGGGAATGGGAAAAAATTAAAAGAAGGCAGGGGAAAAACCAAAAGAAAATAGGGGGATTAGTCCCCCGAGCCAGGGAAAGAGTACGCACAAAAAGGGGGAAAGGGGGGGGGGGGAGGCCCCCAGGAAAAAGTATGAAAATGGGCATTTGCCCTCGAGAATCAAAAATTTAACCCCCAAAAAATGTTGTAAAAGCCCCATCAGGAGGAAAACAAACGGGCAAAAAACAAAGGGAATCAGATTAAGGACCCGAAGGTGGAGAAAATCACAAAGAATTTTAAACAGGAGGGAAAGTGAGGACTGAACCCGGAGATTTTTAAAGGGAATTTTTTTACAGTAGAGACAGGAAAAGGGGGGTTTTGGGAAAAGACGCACAGAAAAGGGAAAATCAAAAAGGGGAAAATAACAAAAAAGTTTTGGGGTGACAAAAAAAACCCAAAAAAAAAAAAAATGAGGGGAGGTGAAGAAACTCTTTTTAAGTGAAACCTTTAAAACCCAAAGGCGATGGGACCGGAAAAACACTCCCCAATTTCGTCCTTTGGAAAGGGGCAGAGATGACTTTTGGGGTTGGGCCCCAAACCCCCCAAACTTTCAACTTCCCCTCCCTTGAAACTGGGGGAACTACCCGAGAAAAGGAAAAACAGCCCAATGTAGTTTCCCCCTATTTTAAAAAAAGGAAACAGAAAAAGAGGCACTAAACTACAGCCTGGTCTCTGACATGTATTGTGGGGCAAAGTCATGGAGAAGGTTTATAGGAAGGGGGGGGTGGTCGAAAAACCTGGGAAAGGGAAAAAGATTATAAATGAAAACCACATGGGTTATGGAAGGCAAATTTTTTCACAAACCTCCGGGAAATTTTTTATACAAGGAAACAGAAGAAGTCCAAGAGAGGGGGGGGTAGTTTGCTTTTTCCTAGCTGCGGGAAAGGCCTTTGACACAAACCCCAAAGAGTTATGCAAAAGCTGGAGGATCAGGCGCACGAAAAAGGGGAGGGCACTGCAAGGATAAGAAATCCCGACAGGGGGGCAGAAACGAGTCAGGTAAGTGAAGAGGTTATCAAGGGGGCGCCTTTTACAGGGGGGGTCCCGGGGAGTCTTCGGACCAGGCTATTTTTGATATTGTGAACGACATGAGGGAAAGGGAATAGACTTGAAGTGCCCCTGTTCCGTGATGTGAATTTGATGAGAAAAATTAAATGGGAAAACGGGGATGGGGCAGGACTGCAAAAGACCTGGACGGGGTGGACATGGGGTCCACAACGGGTTTTCTCGAATTCAATCCAGCCAAATGCAAAGTCATAAGATTGGGGGGGGGAAAAAGAAGACCGCAGCCCGAGAAGGCAGGTGGACAAAGACACAGACCTCACTCAGGGGAAAGCCCTTTGGGTGACCATAACACCGAGCACATCACGGAGGCACACTAAAACCAATAACCGCTGAGCATACGGCGCCGGGCAAACCTGAGAATGCGTTCCCCGGATACCTTAATTTAGGAATCGCCCGGGGACATGTACAGTGGTTTTTAGGCCCATATGGAGTTCAGACCAGTTTCCTGGAACCCCCCCACCTGGAAAAGAGTCAAAGTTAAGAAATAAAAAGTTTGCAAAAAGGGGCAGTTCCAAGCCAAGGGAATGCGACGGGGGAAAGGTTTGGGGAAATCGGCGGGGACACAGAGGCAGAAGTTCAGGGGGAACATGATAACACAAAGAACTGGGGAAAAAGAAAAGGGGACGAATGGGTTTAAAAGGGGGGGGGACAAGGGGGCCCAAAACTGAAGCTGAAGACTAGACAGTCACAGGACTTTTGGGAATTTTTCTTCATCAAGAGTTTAGAAAGTGGAAAGCCTACAAGGGAAGTAGTGGAGGCAGGAACCATACATAGTTTTATAAAGGTGACAAAGTCGGGGAAAACAGAGAGAGAGAGGATTCAGTAGCGATCAGTGAAGAGGCGGGGCCAGGAGTGAGTCTCGACCCCTGAACCCCCACAATTGGTGAGAAACCATACACACACAACACACACACACACACACACCACACACAACCACAACATACACACACACACACACACACAACCCCAAAACATAACCCCACACCACACACACACACACACACAAAACACCAACAACAACACACACATACACACACCACACAAAACACACACACACACACACATACACACAACACAACACCACACAAACCCCCAACAAAACAGTCAGTCACAGACGTGGTCACAAGGCCCCGGTTTTTAGGGGTTTTTTAAGGCGTGCAACAATTGCTAGCAGTAATCGTGGGTAGTGAAAACGTCATAAACAACCCTACAAAGGTAACCAGAGTTTTTAGTTAAAAAAAGTCGAGGGAAGCCTGAAATTTTTAAATATTTCAAAGTGTCAAACGTTGGGGAATAGTAGGTTTCTTTTGCACCAGATTCAAATATACAAAGATTCAATGAGTGGGAAAGGGGGGTGTTAAAGAATTTCGAGAGTTTGGGATAAAAAGGGAAATGGGGGGCACCACACAGTGAGAGTGAAATAATTTAAATTTAGAAAAAGCAAAAGGGAAAAAAAATAAACAATAACAAGGGAAAGTGGCATTTGGCCCTGCTGAATCAGTGAGTCACAACGTTGTTGACATTACTAAAAGTGTAACACCGAAGGGAAGTGTTTCCAAATATAAGTGAAGTGTACTCTATCATAAGTGACACTGGGGGACGGGGGATCCCGGGCATTAGGGTTATAAAGATCACAGGGGGAAAAAATTTAAAATAGTGATAGAAGGCTACGCATCAGCATCTGCAACTTGTCACGCATCACTGCCAGCTTAAAAGGTATACTCCCCTTTGGGTTTTTTTGGGGGGTCCTGAATCCTGCCTTGAGTCACTGTTAGATACGTCACTCACTCCGCAAGCTATTACCAAAATTTGAGCGGGAATAGCATAGATAAGGTGAAGATAGGGTTGCTACGGGGAGCAGCATAGGGGGGGGCCTAGGGGGGGGTGCGTCAGAACCAGACAAGAAAATTTTAAAACCTAATTATTTGTGTTTTAAAAGAGAAGGAAAAGTGCTAGAATCACTGTTGGCTTTTTGAATTTACGGTATCACCGGTTTTTTTTAGCATATGAATATTAGAAGGGGGGGCACACACCCCCACACAAAACAAAACACACACACACAAACACAAAACACGCACACGCACAGAAACACACATCACTACCAAAATACCATCACACACACATACACACACCCAACCACACTAACACACAATACACACACACACATCACAACACAACTTTACACCATACACAAAAAAGCAACAGGAACAACACTTGTAAGCTGTAGTACACACGCAAACACACATACACGGATTTCACCCCGTCCTGAAACTGACCATCTGAACCTTTCTTCCCCCCCCCCCCCCTTTTTCTAACTAATGGACTTATCTCTACCCCCTCACTCATTACCTATATCTCCCTTACCTATCTCTCTTCTCTATTCCCTCTCCCATCTTCCCTCAACATCCTTACCTCAAACACTCCCCCCTCTAACATTCTCCCCCTCTAACATCTTCCCCTCCCATTATCTCCCCCCTTTCCTTTTCTCCCACCCCCCCTCTTCCCCCCCCTAGCCCTCCCCCCCTCGCTCTTCCATTCCCCCCTCTTTCCCCCTTCCCCCCCTTTTTTGCCTTCCCTTTCTCCCTCCCTCCCCCTCCCTCCCCCCCCCCCCTCTCCTCCCTTCTCTCTCTCTTCTCTCTCTTCTCTTCTCTCCTCTCTCTTCTCTCTCTTTGCCTCTCTTTCCTCGTCCTCTCTTGCTCTCTCTCTCTCCTTTTGCTCCCCCCTTTTTGCCTCCTCTCCTCTCTTTTGCTCCTCCTCCTTGCCTCTCTCTCTCTTGCTCTCTCTCTTTGCCTCTCCTTGCTCTTTTCCTCTCTTGCTCCTTCTCTCTTGCTCTCTCTCTCTCTCTTGTCTCTCTCTTTGTTTCTCTCTCTCTCTGCTCTCTCTCTTCCCTTCTCTCCCCTCTCTTGCTCTCCTCTTGCTCTCCTCCTCTTGCTCTCCTCTCTTTGCTCCTCTCTCTCTTGCCTCTCTTCTCTTGCTCCTCTCTCTCTTGCTCCCCCTTTTCTTTCTCTCTTCTTTTCTCTCTTCTCTCTCTTTTGCTCTCTCTCTTCCCCTCTTTTTCTTGCTCTCTCTTCTTTTGCCTCTCTCTCTCTTTCTTCCTCCCTTTTCTCCCCTCGCTTCTTGCTCTCTCTCTCCTCTTGTCCTCTCCCTCTTGCCTCTCTCTCTCTTGCCCTCTCTCTTGCTTCTCTCCTCTCTTGCTTCTCTCTTGCTCTCTCTCTCTTGCTTCTCTCTTCTCTCTCCCCCCTCTCTTCTCTCTCTCTCTCCTGCCTCCCTCCCTCTCTCTCTCTCTCTTGCTCCTCTTTGCTCTCCTCCTCTTTTGCCTTCTCCTTCTCTCTCTTTTGCTCTCTCTTTTGCTCTCTCTTTTTGCTCTCTCTCTGCTCTCTCCCCCTTTTGCTCTCTCTCCCTCTTGCTTCTCCCCTCTCTTGCCCCTCTCTCTTTTTGCTCTCTCTCTCTCTCCTTGCTCTCTCTTTTGCTCTCTCTCTTCTTTGCTTCTCTCTCTCTTTGCTCCCCTCTTTGCTCTCTTCTCTTGCTCTCTCTCCTTTTTGCTCTCTCTCCTTTTTGCTCCCTCTCTCTTGCTCTCCTCTTGCTCCTCTCTTTTTCCTCTTCTCTCTCTCTTTCGCTCTCTTGCTCTCTCTCTCTCTCTTGCTCTTCTCCTTCTTGCTCCCTCCCTCTTCCCTCTTCTCTTGCTCTCTCTTCTCTTTTGCTCCTCTCTTGCTCTCTCTCTCTGTTCTCTCTCTTGCCTCTCTCCTCTCTTGCTCTCTCTCTTGCTCTCCTCCCCCTCCTGCTCTCTCTTTCTCTTGCTCTCTCTCTCTTTGCTCTCTCTCCTCTTGCTCTTCTCGTCCCCATTTTCCCTTCCCAAACTCTCCCCTCTCCTACTCTTAAAAAAAAAAAAAAAAAAAAAAAAAAAAAAAAAAAAAAAAAAAAAAAAAAAAATGGGGGGACTCGCAGGACCCAAGGTCAAAAAAGGGTTTGGGGAGGGAGGAGTGGATGGGGGAGCAGGGGAAAAAAGGATGGAACAAAGGGGGGAGAAAAAAATTAGGGACTTTCTGAAAAAATGGGGGAAAGACTCTCTGTAAAATTGGAAAGGGGGGTTGGAGAAAGGGGACAAAGAATTGGAGGGAAAAAGTCGAAACTGCATAGCCCAAAAAAGGGGGCCTAGAAGTTAATAAATAGGGGTGGAGCGAGTTACAGGGGGAGTGCCAGAGAAACACAGCATAGAACTGCGAGGGTGAACAGGAAGGGAAGGAAATTTTGAATTTTGCAAAGGGCACATCAATCTGCCAAAGGAGGACCAAGGATGAAAGGGAAATCAATGGGTTTCAATGGGGAGGGGGATAGGTAATGCTGAGCCAACAGGGATCAAGACCACTGGAAAAATCAAAAGGGAAAGACCACATACGCAGATCCAGAGCCACAGGGGTGAGGCAAGCAAGGAAGAAAGGGCAAAACGTGTTTATCCATGGGCTTTAGGGGAGAGAGGAAAGGGAATACCCTGAAAGGAAGCAAAAAAGAAAGGAAGGAGATTGAGAAAAACATAACAAAATAGGTGAAGAAGGGGACGAATTGTAAAAATTTTTAGAGAATAGGGGGTACTCAAGGGGAGAAAAACCAATCAGCTGATTCTCGGACGGAAACAGTGCGGGAAAGGTTCCCCAAGAGAAACCACATGAAAAACCGGGAAAAGTCAAGAGGGGGTTCCTAGACCCAAAAAAACAAAATCAAACGACGCAGCTGAGGGAGAGGACAAAAAAGCGAAAGGACTAGGAAAAGGACAAGGAGGGAAACAGCAAGGTCTGCAGAGCAGGGCGAACAGCAAAGGGCAAGCCACACCAACTACTTCCAGAAAACCCTACAACCCATCACACCATCCCAACACACCCTACAATCCTCCCACACCCCACCCAACACCAAGCTAAAAGAACCCCACAGATGCCCCCAGGTTCCCACCCCAGCCCCCCCAAACCACTTTTTGGGAAAAGGGAAAATGAAGGTTGGGACACAAACGCTGATGGAAAACAAAAAATGGGAGGGGTGCAAGAAAAGTCAAAGAAGCATCCCGACATTTATACTCTACAAAACCAAGCTTACAGTATGATAACAGTGCCCTCTTTCCAACGGGGAAACCAAAACCCGAAAAGACAGGGAACAGGGGGGGGGGAGGAGTGGCGTTTTCTGATCAAAAAAACGCTGGAATTTTGATGACTGGAGAGAGAAGAAGGGAGAAGAAAAAGGATTCTTAGTGGGAAACTTACTCTGGGGGTCCCAAGTGGGGAAAAGCAGTGAGTATAACCCACCACAGAACAGCAGGAGGGGCCCAAGGCAAAGTAAGACGAAGCAATAGAGCGATGGTTGCAACTACTAGAGTGGCCAAAGGCTCAGCATCAGGGCAAAACTCCCCCGATCATGGGTGACTTTAACCCAAGGGGATAGATTGGGAAACTTTGGACCCACATGGGGGCCAAATACTTGGGGGGGCAAAAAGATGGAGGGGGTACTTTGGGAACTTCATGTACCAACCTAAGGGACACACAAGAGAGAGAAAGGGGAAGGGTGAACCAGCGGCTGGCTTAGTATTCACCTTCAGTAGGCAATATCGAGGACATCACATATGAAAGACCCCTTGGGGCCAGTCCATGTGGTTGTAAACTTCGAATACACATAAGCTCAAGGGGAGGGAGAAGCAGGAAGGCCCGGGCGAAAGAAACCAAACAAAGAAAAGGGGGTACCAGGGAATGGGAACAACCCGAACGGGTTTAGTGGGCAGAGAACTGGGGGGAAACCAGTTAAAGAAAGGGAATATTTGCAATAAAATGCAAGGAGGCTGAAAGGGGAGGGTTTGTACCCAAGGGTAACAGGATAAAAGAAAAACCAGGGTGAGCCCATGTTTAAACCCCAAAAGGGCAGGGGGGCAAAAACCCAAATGTCTTGGGAATGGAAGAAATATGAAGGCAAAGGACCCCGGGGAAAAGGGGAACGCGAGAGCCAGAAATGAAAATGCACAGATAAGAAAGGGGGGCCCCAAAAACAATAGAAAAAGACTAGCACGAAAGCCAAATTGACCCAAACTGTTTTTTACAGCCCCATCAGGAGGAAACCAGTCAAAGGGCCAGGAAAACAGCTAAGGGAAGGGAAAGGGGGAGAGAAACAGGGAAAAGACCGGGAAGTATGTAGAATCAACAAGAGATTCAAAGAAGTGTTCCAGAGGGAAAAAGGGGCCCAAAAGACGGGGAAGGGGGGGCCACCACCAAGTGTGGGGAAAAGGCCACAAACCGAGGAAGAATGAAAGGCTTCTGAGTGAGCTAGATACCCCAAAAACAAGGGGCCCGATAACATCTCCCCATGGGGGTTGAGAGAGGGAGCAGAGGCGCTATGTGTACCCCTAACAACAAAAATTTAATACTCTATCGAAACAGGGGGAAATTTCCTGAGGCAGGAAGCAGCAAATGTATCCCAATCTTTAAAAAAGGAGACAGAAAAATGAAGCATTAAACACAGACCCGTGCATGACTGTTAGTATGCAAAATATGGAGAAGATTTCGGGGAAGAGTGGGGGAACACCCAGAAAGAATATCTCATCAACAGCAGCCCCATGGTTTCGGGACGGGAAACCTGGTCAAAAAACCTACTGGAGTTCTATGACATGGGGACAGCAGTAAGACAAAGAGAGAGGGGGGGGTGGATGCATTTTTTGGACTGCAGAAGGCGTTTGACACAGTTCCCCACAAAAAATTGTGCAAAAACTGGAGGGGCCAAGCAGGGGTAAAAGGGAAGGCATACAATGGATCAGGAATTTCTGTCAGGAAGACGCAGCGAGTCATGGTACTGGCGAGGTGTCCCCAAATGGCACCGGGACCCGCGGGGTCCCGCAGGGGTCAGTCCTAGGACCCGTGCTGTTTCGGTATTTGTGAAGACATGACGGAAGGAATAGACCTGAGGGTCCCGTTTGCAGATGACGGAAGTTGATGAGAAGAAACACTCGTCGAAGACCAGGCAGAACTACAAAAGGGTCTGGACAGGCGCAGAACGGGCCAGCAATTGGGGTCCTGGAGTTCAAACCCCCCAATTCAAAATATGAAATTGGGGAAGGGGAAAGAAAAGGCCGCAAACGGAGACATCTAGGGGGGCAGAGACTACAAACCCCACTCAAGGAAAAGACTTGGGGGGGGTATAACACCAGGCAAAATCTCCTGAAGGCACTCAACCAAATAAAGCTGCAGCATATGGGCGCCTAGAAACCCCAGAAAACATTCCGACAAACTTAATAAGGAATCGTTAGGACCCCCTACACCGTAACGTTAGCCCATATTGGAGTTGGGCACCAGTTTTGGGAAACCCACACCTGCCAAGCACTAAAGAAACTAAGAAAGTGCAAAGGTTTGCAACAAGACTAGTCCCCAGAGCTAAAAGGTATGTCCTCAGGGGAGGTTAAGGGAAAACAACCTGACGACACTGGAGGACAGGAGAGATAGGGGGGACATATAACGACAAAAAAATATGAGAGGAATTGAAAGGTGGGCAAAAAAAAGGGTGTTCCCGAGATTGGACCAGAACAAGGGGAACAGTTTGGGAACAAAACACGATAATCACAGGGGGTTTAGGGAAATATTTCTTTAGCCACAGAGTAGTCAGTAAGTGGAATAGTTTGGGAAGCGATGTAGTGGGGGCAGGATCCAACATGCTTTAAAAACAGAGGGACGATAAAGCCACGGGTCAGGGAAGTGACCTATAGCGATCATGAAAGGCGGCCAGGAGCTCGGACCGCCCCCGCAACCTCAACGGTGGTACAACTAGTGAGTACACACACACACACACCCACACACACACACACACACACATACACACACACACACACACACACACACACACACACACACACACACACACAACACACACACATACACACACACACACACACACACACACACACACACACACACACACACACACACACACACACACATACACACACACACACACACACACACACACACACACACACACACACACACACACACACACATATACACACACACACACACAACACACACACACACACACAACACATACACACACACACACACACACACACACACACACACACACAACACACACACACACTCACACACACACACACACACACACACACAGATACACAGGACGATTAAACTTAAATCGGAAACAATCACGACCAATTTGAAGGAAAACTGATCGTCAATTACCTTAATTTACATCATTTAGATGTGCAAATGATGCAACACGTGTTCTGAAAGAGTTAATTAAAGCAATCATGTCTGCAACCCTGCAACACTGCGTGATCCATACGCTCTTACAGTTTACTTTGGACAACAACAACAGTAATAATTATAATATTAATAATAATAATAATAATAATAACAGTAATGATAATGATGACGATGATAATAATAATAATAATAATAATAATAATAATAATAATAATAATAATAATAATAATAATAATAATTATAAAATAAGGTGCCTCAGTGACACAGTTCAAAGCACATTTAATCACTTCACATCATAGCTGGAGTAAATCAGTGTGTCACCTGAATCATGTCTTTCGAACAACGGGAGACATGACAGAGTATTGAGTTGGTCATATGTCTAGGTAATGTGACCCTCATGTCTTTCAAAACAACGGGAGACATGACAGAGTACTGAGTCGGTCATATATCTAGGTAATGTGACCTCATGATTTTCTGAACCTTTCTCTTAAGATTAAAAGAGATCGGAAAGATTCCAATGTTGTGGTTCACAACAGTGGAATCGTTAAGAGATTAACAGACCCTCTTCATCCATGGGATAACAGACCTGTTCATCCATGGGATAACAGACCCTGGTTATCCATGGGATAATAGACCTGTTCATCCATGGAATAACAGACACTGTTCATCCATGGGTTAACAGACGCTGTTCATCCATGGGATAACAGACCCTGTTCATCCATGGGATAACAGACCCTGGTTATCCATGGGATAATAGACCTGTTCATCCATGGAATAACAGACACTGTTCATCCATGGGTTACCAGACGCTGTTCATGCCATGGGATAACAGACCCTGTTCATCCATGGGATAACAACCCTGTTCATCCATGGGATAACAGATCCTGTTCATCCATGGGAATATGTTCATGGTTGTTAAGAAAATAAAAATAGACTGCTAGTTAACTCTATGGAGAAAGATCGTCTTAAGTAATTATGGCAGCTAATGAAAACTACGGGAAATACCCTAAAGATTTAGCATTTCAGAAAATTAAGTCTACGGAAAAACGACCTTCACGTTTTCACTTACTCTCGCCCTTGAAAATGATCGGAGTTTCTTCCGGAGGTCAGCGCTTTCGAGGCCCGCTTCCAGACCAGGCCTCCTGGTTGCTGGCCCGGTTCCAGACCAGACCTCCTAGTTGCTAGCCCGGTTCCAGACTAAGCTTCCTCGTTGCTTGCCCGGTTCCAGACCAGGACTTCTCGTTGCTGGCCCGCTGCTAGCCCAGAAATCAGGCTTCCTGATTGTTGGGCTACGCGATCAGTTTTTCAGTTCTGCTTATATATAACTATCGTTTCCTGGTATCACCGAATCGATACTCCATACTGACAAGTCTCCTGATATTCGTTACCCGATCCACCAGACTGTTAGAGAGAGGAGAGAGAGAGAGAGAGAGAGAGAGAGAGAGAGAGAGAGAGAGAGAGAGAGAGAGAGAGAGGGTCTGCGACCATCAAACACCACTCTCCCTCGCTACATCAACATTCACCTCACACATATATACACTCCAGGAGAGAGAATTTTACAAGACGCTAAATCTATCTCAATCAGCTCGTGTTAAGGAAATTAGCAACTTCTTTGAACCTCCTGAAGTATCAAGAATCTCCTGACGCATCAAGATACTGTTTAGAGAATCAAGAACATAGTGAAACAATAAGAACCTCCTGACGTAAATATCAAGAACTTTCTGACGTAAATATCAAGAACTTTCTGACGCAAATATCAAGTATTTTCTGACGTAAATATTGAGAACTTTCTAACGTAAATATTGAGACCTTTTTGACGTAAATATTAAAAACTTTCCGACGTAAACATCAAGAACTTTCTGAAGTAAACAACAAAAACTTTCTGACGTAAACATCAAGAACTTTCTGAAGTAAACAACAAAAACTTTCTGAAGTAAACATCAAGAACTTTCTAACGTAAATATAAAAAAAATTCTGTCGTAAACATCGAGAACTTTCTGACGAAAGCATCAAGAACATACTGATGTAAGCATCAAGAAATTACTGATGTAAATATTAAGAACGTATTGACGTAAACATCAAGAACCTCCTGGCGTAAATATCAAGAATTGTAAAAATTCTAAACTTCAATGTTATACATATTTAGTTCTGATTATTATTATTATTATTATATATTATTATATTATTAT
>NW_026509014.1:0-14903 GCF_026875155.1 Cherax quadricarinatus
CAACATTGGAATTTTCTCAAATCCCCAAATTTTATTCATCCCCCCTGTTAATGAATTCCCGGGTAAAATTTTATCCAAGCACATTTAAGTTTCCATGCTTCCTGTATTAATAATTTCCCTTTTATAGTAAGGGGTGACACTAAACCTAGGGGATCAAAACATTTGGAAACTTCAGCAAGAAAAAACTCTCTTGGTTAATTTATTTGGGCATACGTAATTATTAGGTTTTTAACATTAACAAATCTCTCTCAGAAATCCCAATTTAATCCCAATACATTACTCATTTTGGCACTTCATCTCCAGGGTAATCTTTACTTATTTTGTCCTTTAATTTGGACGAATTACTATTCCATTCCCTCAGAGGCAAAATTTGTACTTTGCATTTTTTTCATTAGCTTCTCCATAAGTCATTAACAGTTCCTCTTCAGTTGAGTCACACCACATAAAATTGTTTGCTCATTACTTTACTAAATTGGATTTTCCCATACTTTAAGGTTGTGCATTTACGTCGCTTGAATAGGAAACGGACTGGATGTAGCACCAAATAATACCTCCTAAAGTGAAAAGGTTTTCAGGGGGCTAAGTGGGTCACTGGGATTCTCAGGCATAAAAGCGGTACAATCCCGGTCAGCCTCTTGAAAAACCCACTCTTAGAAAGCTTTACTTATGTCACCCTAAAGGCATAATTCTTAAACCTGAAATTTAATAAGATACTCCTATTTTTTCCGTCAACGACGGACCTGTCATCAAAACAGTCATTTAAACTAGGTACTTTTTTATTACTCCTGGCACTACAAATTAAACACAATCCTCAAAGGAGTGGTCTTAGAATCCTTCTTCACTCCGTGATGGGGCAAATAGTGACCATAAATTTTGGTTGCTCAGGAGGTACCCTTCTATAAATTTATTAATTAACTGCTCAGCAATTATATCATTATAGGCAGTTAAAAATTTCCCTGGTGTCTTACTCATTCGCGGAGCTGAGCCTTTAACTGTCCATATGCCATTCTGTAATTTGTGGGCAATTCTGGATGGTTCAGTCTCCACGGAAGTCGTCCCCAGTATTGTCCAGATTCAAATTTTACATCTCTCAGGTATTGATCCTGAGTAAAAAGAAAATTTGGACTTTCTTCATTTACATTTATTCCAATGCTGTCCTAATTCCCACAATTTATGCACTGGGTCAACACCATCCTCTATGGAAGAATTATACTGGTACGATTTCATGAGTAAACACACAGTTATGGTATTTGTAGTTTCCTCTAGTCATGAATTATTATTACGAGGAATCCTACCATACATTACATGGCCTCCTGCAGTCTTCAAAAAGGGTGACACCACATTTCTTACCATACCCTTTACAAAGGAGGCATAATAGTCACTACTATCAAATATTTTTGGGGCCCACAGAATCATCACTTACCCAGAAGGTGCTAATTTTTAAATTTTGAAAGTCTTTCTGTAGCTTTACTAGCCTACTGTAGTTATTTTCTCTGGAAGTCTATCTACAATTACTGCATTAACACGTTTTTTTTTTCATTGCCCAACCTGACATTACATAAACAGTTCAAACAATTGAGACCTTTTATCCGAGAGAAAACCAGATAATTTTAAAGTTTGGGATCTCCCATCTGTACTTTTTAACCATCAAACATTTACGTTTTATGAAAGTACCTGGATCCCTGGTCCAATAATGCAGTTACATTTTTTGATTTATGCCTTTTATCATCAATTTTTACCTGTAACACAGGTAAGGCTACTTCAGCAAAACCATCATTATTAACATTAGCAGCAATTTTTACATTAGCCACAGTTGTGTCAGATTGCAACATTATCATTATTATCAACATTATACATATAGACCCTTTACACATGACTATATGGTGTCTTCCTTTGTGACATTGATAACAGTTGTTTAATTTGACATGACAATCCTTTACATTGTGATTACCTAAACACCTGATACATCTGTCAAGTTCCTCCAATCTTTCAATTTTATCATTCCAGAATTGTATCATTGCAATTCTTAGAAAAATTGAGTACCCTTGCAGAAAGACAATCTCTCTTTTTCTCTGACTGGTTTCTTATTAACTGGGCTACTCTTAGGAGGGTACTTATTCTTCTTACCTTGTGGAGAATCATTATTTCTGATTCTGCTACTTGATATGCACCTATGCAACTATTTTTAGGAAATGAATTTTGATTATTACCATTGGGATAATTTTCTCCCTTTGTGAAACTTGACAGATACCTCAGAGTTATTATGTGTTGCATCTTTAAAATGAGTTGGTTGGCTGGTCTGCACTGCACAATTAATTCTTGTAGACCTAGTCTTATTTCCTCCAGACCAAATAACCTTGTGATATTCTGTTTGAGATCCATTCAAGTGTTTTATAGCTTAATTTATTCTGTAACATGGCATCAATAACCAGTCTGATTCCTTCAGATTATATTTATTACTTAAAGTTTTGAGAGTGCTCTCCAGTTTAACTCTAAACTGCTGTAAACCTTTGTAAGTGTGATCTGGAGTTTTTAAATTAACAATGATATCGCTAGATCCAACCTACTTTGTTCTATATTACCATAAGTGACCTTCAACAAGTCAACTGCTTCTTTGGTCAAGGAATCTCTCCTCTTACCTGTCCTTTGAGGTAAAATAATTTAGTTACACAGGCTAGGTCACTCCTATCATGCACAGCTGCTTTAAAAATTGACCAAAACTCCTCCCAATTTTCTCCAGGATTAAATACAGGTAAACATAATTCTGGGAGTTTTGGCAAAGACATATTATTTGTTGAGGCAGACTGATTAACTGCCTGGTTTACACATTTTAATTTATTCAAGGCCTGACTTTTACAAGAATCTTTTCCTCCAATTCATAATACTGATTAATCATAAGATCTACTTCAGTCTCATCTACACAGTTTACTACTAAATCTCCTTCATATTTATTGTAATATAATTTGTATGAATCATATCTATTCCACAAAGCATCTAAATACAATTTTAAATCATCAGTATTCACAGTTTCTTGATTCATTAATTCCAAAAATTTATTATATGCCTTAGTTGCATGACCCTTTCTAGCCTGCAGTGATGCTTTTTTTGCTCTATATTCCATGTTTGTCTTCTATATTAATTTCCTCATTTTCAGCCATGATGCAATGTATTAAATTCAACTTAATAACGCTGATTATGTACTAATTATGCACTTTATAAAGGTAAATAGTACAACTTACCTTTGAATAAATCCTAGCTACTTGAGCTTAGCAATTACATGTAAGAAAATTATATAAATTTTAAATGTACATTAATAGAAACAAACCTTTAGCCAGACTTGGCTTATCAAAATTAATATTATACAAATTAATATAAATCCTTGCCAGAATTTGGCATAGCAAAATTATATTATACACATTAATAATAATTAGCAACACTTGCTTATCAATTACACATACATGATATAATTTTGGCCAAATATGTTCTTTATCAAATTAATATATGCACAAATACATTATATGTAAATCCTAGCCACTTTGGCTTTGCAAAAATTAAATTACACCTTATATAATCTTTTAGCCACTCTTAGCCATAGCTTATCAAAATTAATATTGTAATTATTATAATCCACTACACATTAAGTAAATTTGTCACTTCCACTATAATTATTAAGTAATTAACAATTAATGACTTCACTAATTACCTCCGGTTTCAAGAAGGACCAACGGGGAAATTAAATGTGGAAAATTGCATTTAGCTGAATGTAACATTATGTACATAACAGTAAATGAACAAAGATAATTATTATTTATCAGTAGACATGCAGGAATTTGGGACACCTAGGTCGCAAAAAATTTCCCCCTTCGATACCTACCCTGCAAACCACAAGTTGCTCTGGACCTATTAATTAAAATGAAATATACATCACCAGGAATGCGGAAAAATTTTAAAAATTTGTGGACGTATATTAAAAATAATAAATGATTATATAATACACATATACATAACAGAAGGGAATACTTAATACCTCCCCAAATTTTTGACGGAGAAAATGTGTCATGTAAACCCCCCCTTTTCCTACATTTATAAAAAATTTCTGGCCAGAATTTAAACTAAATTAGACAGTTTACTGGGGTTCCTGGAGTTGTCCTGTCCTTTTTCGCCGATATCTCAAGTTAGCGGGAATCACCCAAAAATTTTTCCCTCCTTTTGAGGGTTTTTAGCCCAATTTTAACCTCTAGAGCACGAAAAATTCTTCCAATTATTAAAAAAACGTCTGTTCTCCTTCCAAAAGGGGGGGGGGGGGGGGGTTTTTTTGATAAAACTTCTTTTAAAAATAAAATAGGCATCTATTTATCAAAAAAAATTACCGATTTCCGGGAAAATATACAGTATTTTCCACAGATCCACTGAAAAAAATAACAAAACATACACCATAAATAAAATTCCACATGTAACCCCTACCCTACACAAAGCCATATACACACATACCTGACTGTTGCATTACCGTACACCTCCTACCCCAACCCCCTAAAAAAAATCAAAATTTAAAACACATCCCCACTAATAAACTATTTCCTTACAAATTTTACCTTTAAATTTTAAAAAACGTCGGGTTGCCAACAAACTCAATCTAACCGACAACAGGCCACTTTGGCACGAAAAATCTTTACCCAAATCACAGTATATCAGTTTTAGTACGTATTCTCGCGTATTCTGGCACTTTTTGCCTTTTCCCGTACATCAATCAATCACAGTCCAAACAATTTGGGCATTGCAAAAAATAACATAACCTTAAAAAAAAAAACAGAATTCAATACACAGTACAAACTGTTTTAGAACCCAAAACCTTTTTTTTACAAACGCCATAACTCAATGACCATGCAATCCATCCAACCAAAACAGAAACTCATTCCCATACCTCCTCCAATGGAATACCTGCTATCATTCCTTGGTAGGAAAAGCTTTTACCCTAAATCACCACCACATCTCACACAACCACGCCCCCACAACCACAACATTCTTTTACCTCAGCAACACACCCTTGTGCATCCCAAAATTTCCCTGAGAATCCATTTCAACCCTGAACCTCAAACCACCCCCTTTTCAAAATACTAAAAACATTTTCACCCCCATACACGACACCCTTGGGGAAAAGCCCTCCCAGTGACTCCTGTAAACCCCCCTTTTACAACTTAGCATTCATAAAATGGCACCCCAATCCCTTCTTGCGCACCTCCCAACCCCCATTTCCACTCATTACCCAAGATCAAAATCCAAATCCCGATTATATACCCATTGCACACTGCACAGATGCTCCACCCCACCCACAACCAGACTTAATGCCCTAAAACCCCGTATCCCTCCCCACCACCCCCCCATCCCTACTCATCCACTCCCTTATCCCCCCCAAATTGAACAAAAATGCCCCGCAGAAAGGGTGTCCCCTATCCCCGCGCACCCACATGCCCTCCACCATCAACCTCTTTCCAAAGCACCTCCCTGACGGCAGTAACCAGGGGGAAAAAAAACAATACCCCTGCCCGGGTTTTAAAGCCATCAACCACAACCCTCCCATATATCCCCCCCTGCTACTTGGGGAAATCCCCAGCCCCTCACAACCACCCCCCGCCCCCACAACAGCTCCCCCAAACCCCCCCGAATCCTGAAAGGTTCCCTAACATTCATAACGCCTGCAACACATCCAAACTCCCTCATCTCCCGGGCCCCCCCCACCACATCCACACCCCTCATTAAAAATTTTTACGCCCTTCCCCTCACGCCCCCCAACCGGGGAAACCCCACTTTAAATATATCTTGAATCAATTTAACCCCCAACCCCACTGTTGACCGGGAAACATAAATACACTCCTACCCAACCCCTTCGCTCCGGAACCCCAAATAAAACAAAAACCCCCCTTTAAAAACTTTTTAAAGTCCTACCCACAACACTGCCAGTCCAACTTATTATATAGGAACCATTCACAACAATCACAAATTGATGTATCGTCAATGTGTTGGTCAAAGCCCTCCAAATCCCACCCCTCGATCCAAACAATTCAGAATTAACCATCCTTGCCTCCTCACATACCTATAACACAACCACACACCCTTTTCCTTCCCCACCCCAATGTACCCCATCCCTTACTTTCCCCCCCCCACCCAATCCCTAAGACCAGCAAATTTTAACTTTTCCCCCATTTACTCTAAACCCGAACCCCAGCAAAACTACCCAAAAAAATCCCTACCACACCATACTCTCCACATCCCACAAGAATCATTTTGGGATCCACGTACCCTATTATTCCCTGCCCTCCCTCCCCCCTCCCCTTCCATCCCACACATGCCCCCCTCACTCTATAGAATGGGTTTTGTAATAACAAACAGCAAATTTAGACAGGGGGAACCTGCCTTAACCCCGACCCACTAAACCCACTTTCCCCCCCTTCCCATCCATTCACCTGTGCAACACACCCCTCCATTGTACAAAAATCTCGCCCAATGCCCCCATCTCTTCCCCAAAAACCCGCCTCCTTTAAAATATAAAACCCCAGCGCCTCACATTGCACCTATCAACACTGCCTGCTCCAATGCTAATACACCTCCTCCTTTGTTTCCTCTTCCAAATTCCACAAAATCCTTTTTTAATACCATACCCGTCATACATCTCCTCCCAGCATTCCATATTTGGGGCCCCCAAACCACTCTATCTGCCCACCTTAGCCCATTTCCATATTTTTTTTGAAGATCTTTTAAACACGCAACAAAGAATCCCCATTAGTTCTGCACCAGTTTGGGCGCTCTGCCTTAGCACCTGAACACAACTACCCTCCCCTTTCAACCCCCCCAGCCTCCCCTTTCCCTTTTCATCAATTCACAGTTTTTACCAAAAAAATCTTTAAAACACATCAAGTCTCACAAGAACTCACAGGGGAAGCCCTCTGTGCCCAGCGCCTTTGCTAAGTCATTCCCCAAGGCCCTCCATACCCCCCCCTCTTCAAAATCCCCTCCTTTACCAGCGATCACTGCCACCTAGATACAAGATACATTCCTCCCAACCCCCCAAAGCCCTCCATCCACCCCTGCACTCAGCAAATATCTTCCAAACCACCTATCCCGTAACCTCACTCGTCCCATCACCCCTCCCCTCCGAAAAGCCTGCCTTCACCTGTTTTTAAACGCAAATTTTCGCCGTTCGTTCCACTCAGCACGGTCTCCCCTTCCTCCAAGCTGAAACACAGTCACAATCTGTTGCAATGATGGGCTCGACCCCACCGTCGGCAAACCCGCCCCCTCCCCGCTCCAGGAAAAACCAGTCCACATACAGGTGACCATGACAGGCCCCCTTTGGTCAGGGCCCCCGCTCTGTCTTCCACCTGATTCCTGTTGCCACTGCTTCGCCTCCTGGGGCCCCAATATGGTATAGGCGCCACAAGACACTCTTTTTAGGGCACTTTTTCTATTAGCTGGAAATTTCTGCACACTAAAAGCACCTTTCAAGGCAGGGGAAATTGTGACCAAAAATGACAGAGAACCTTTTAGGGGCCCCATAACGGAGATAAAACACCTCAATTACTGGGACGCTTGGGTTCCTGGGAAAGCAGGCGGGGGGAGATACAAAAAATACCCTGAAAATCCCAGAGGGCTAGTACCCAACTTTTACACAAAATCACTCACTACGAAAGCAAAAGACTTTGGGAGACGATGCAACTCCCTCAAAGAAAAGCAGGGTGTCATACACGTTAAAAACCCTACAATAATTTCAGGGGGCCCCAACTGTTTAACGCCCCCAGCATACAAAGGGGATTCCCACAGACCCCTGGCAGTCTAAGCTGGGACGGACAAGCACCTAAAAACGGTTCCTGATCGCCGGGCTGTGGGTCTACGTTGGTTTGCGTGCGCCCCGCAGCAACAGCCTGGTTTTTCAGCTCTGATCCACCAGGGGGCTGGTCACAGACCGGGCAGCGGGGCGTTGACCCCCGGGAAATCTCTCCAGGGAAACTCCAGGTAAACAGGCCTCAAGTCTTTCACTGCCCTGCATAATACACCATCACTGCGTCGGAGTCTTCCAGGGTGACATAAGATGGGATTAAGCTGCAACACTACTTCAGGGGGAATGTCCCTCTGGCAAGCCGCATACCTCCCTCTACCCATTTACTTGCCATTGCCATACCATTTAAAAACTTCCTCAGGTCTTCCTCGTCACCCGAAAGGGACATTAAATGGATTTTCACCCGGGTACAGTGCCTGGACACATCAATGAGGCAAACACATACTGCCGATTTTGACGTCCACAAACCACCGATGCTTTTCCTACAGTCGTTGATAAACTCCTGCGTTGGAACTTGACGAATACCAATAGGCCCCATAAGCCACATGACAGATCTTGACCCCACACCAATGTGTTACATTTCCGGAAAAGCCCACTGACGGGAGGCAAACTCCACCCTCCACAACTCTGCAAGGGGTTTTAAGCCCTAAACGCACCATCTTGGAAAATAGGTTTACCAAGGCCAGCAGGGGGAATCAAAATTCACCCCCCTAGACCCCCCCAAAAAAAATACCCTTAAAAGGGCCCGGGGCACTCTTTGGACACTTTTAAAATGAATTTATCAACCTAAACTGGGTTTAATTACAAAACAAATCTAACCCCCAAATAAACTAACATTATTTTTTCCTTCTTTAAGGGGGGAAAATTTTTCCTTCCCCCTGATAACCCTCTTAATTCAAATTTTTTTTTCCAAAAATTTCCTGTTTAAAAATTATTTTTTATACAAACATTTTTTAAATTCACTAAATTTCCGGGTAACAATTTTTTTAAAATTAGTTTTTAAATTTAAAAATTTTTTTTTCCCCCAGAACTCCTTGCTTTATAAAAATTAAGAGAAAAAGGGGTTTCCAATACCCCAAAATTTAAAAATTTTCCCAAATTAACCCCCTAAAAGGGGTTTTTTATAAACAATTAGATTTAATATTTTTTTTATTAGCCCCCAACCCCCCGGGGGCGGTAAAAAAGATTACAGAGTAAAATGGTCCAGGGACGGGCCCCCAAAGTTTTGATGCGACAGTACAAGGGGAAATGAATTCACAATTTTACAAAGGTAATGAACTCACTTTTTTACAAAGGTAATGAACTAGAGGTCTAGTCACAATCATGACAATTAAAAAGGTTTTTTAAAATTTAACAAGTCACAAGGGGTAGGAGGGCCCCAAATTTGATGGCTAAATGGTACAAAAAACCACAATACAAATAATAACCAAAATTTACAAAAAAAACAAAAATTTAACAACACCAATCATAACAAATTATAAAAGAAAAATTCACACCCACACCCGGGTCACAACATTTTTAAACAAATTTATCACCCCCCTCTCCACACACACACACACACAAACAAATTCAACACACCAAAACCATAAACAAAAACACACACACACACACACACACACACACACACACACACACACACAACCAAAAAACCACACCACACACACTCAACACACACACACACACACTAAACAACAAACAACTAACAAACCAACCATATAAAAACACAAACAAAAAAAAAACTCACAATAACAAATACAAAACAAAAACCAACACAAACAAAACCAACAAAACCAACACACAACACCACACACAAAACAAAAACATGCACAATGTGGTAATGTTTTATTTACAGCAGCAAAGTCGGGGTTTTTCTCCAGAAGGGCCCGCAATATACCACTGGGGAAAAAAAACTTTGCCATTTCTTGAACATTTCGAGGAGTTTTTTTTTTCTAAATCCTTTTAATTTTATCACACTCCATCAAATGACGCAAGGGTGACAATAATCCTCTGCAAATTTTACATTTCGTTGGTCTACATCTGGTGGTGGTGATTTAACCGCCAAAGATACTTTAACCCACCCGGGACCCGGGGCGGTAGTGACATCAAGATCTGTTTATTTTTTGGGAGCACCAAACTTTGGGGCTCCTCCTGCTGATAGAATGATGATAGATGGACTCACGGTGTCAATCTCCCTGAGCCTTAAGTCCATAAAATTCAGCGAATTCTTTTCGTATTATTTCCAAACTACTACCTAAACCCAAGATTGAAACTACTCCCTCTTTGAAAGCATACAGTTTAGCCATTATCATTCTATCATGCATCGAAGACCAATGTGAGATGGAATCCACAGCATGGCACTCGACTCCACGGCCACAATCCTCCCATCCCTGTGTCTGGTTTTCTGACAAAACATGCCACAATTTATGTTTAATGATTGGGAAGATTTATGATGACGAGAATCATTTACAATTAAACGTCAATCTTTGATAATAAAAGCATTTCAGTGCAAGGAGTAGGGGCAAAAAAGTTCTGTCTAAGGGGTAGGGGCCCCAAATTTTTGATGGGGCTCCAATTTTTTAAAGAGAGCCATCACTCTGACGACAACAGCACACTCCCACTCACCGTGATTTGAACAGAACCACAACTAAATAATTTGCGAGAGTGGGGGCTGTGACTAATTATAAATCAGCTTAAGGCCCATTTTTGGCTTAAAGGGCGAAGTTTTGGTTGTGATTTAGAAGTATTTGGGGGAAATGGGGGAATGGTATTTTGGGAAGGGGGTAATTTCCAGGGAGCGGAGAAGTCCGCTTTTTTCCTTACTTGACATAGATCATGTATCTGATTCAGCGGGGTCTTTTCCAGCTTTTCAAATCCCTGGAGGAGTTTCCCCCATGCGAGGAAAGTTTGGGGGGCTTCTGTGCGGGGGTTTTAAATGAGCTTCCCTGAGCAAATAACCCCAATTAGGATATTTTTTTTCAAAACACGACTCTGATGCGGGAATATCAAGTTCTTTTGCATTTTTAAAATTTTTGGCAGTCGAGGGCATCCTAGGATGACCCATTGCTTTTTTTCTGCAGTTTTTTCCACCCTCCAAGCTTCCAGTCAACACAAAGAAAGTGTGGCGCACATAATCAAAAATGATCTAATATAAGCAAGAACATCATTTTCAAAATTTTTTAACATTAGCACCATACCTGGGGTGAAGCCCGCCACAACTCTAATGTCTTGCGTTCTTTGTATTGGCGACAAATTTTGTTAAAAACAGTCCAAGTAGAGGAACCTCAAACCAAAACCCTTATCTGCTTACATATTCTGAAGAGACCCATCAGCATTTGGGATTGACGAACGTGCCTCCTGTCGAGGGGGACGCCTTTTGAATCTTTTTTAACATTAGAGTTTAAAACCCCCGGGTCCTGACACAGGCTAACATATTAAAAAAGTTTTGGGTGTTGGAGAATCCGGGGGTGTGAATCTTATTCATCACAAAACAATCAAAAATTATGGGCTGACTAGGCATAGCTAAGTAATGCATTAATTAGAATTTTGAACATGGGGGACTGAGCACACCCCCTGTGGGGTTCAATTTTAAATCTTTAGTTACACTTCTATGTCCCTGGAACAACACAGACGATTTCTGTTGGACAGTAGCCTTTAAAAAGCGAGAAGCCCTCCCCCAACACCTTTTTTGGGGAAGTTTACTAAATTTTTCATGTCGGTTGGCTACATCGAAACGGGTTTAAGGGCCCAAAGGGAAGGGAGTAGGAGCTTCAGTGTGCAGGTGAGAAAGGTGGCTATGCAAAGATGCACGCTCCTTCCATCGAAACCATGTAACCGGGGGGACAAAAAATTTTTTTGATTCGTACATGAGACATAAGAATCATTCTCTCAATGTTTTACACAAGCAGCTAGTAAGAGATTTGGGCGAAATCATTTTGTTGATTGGGGTTAGGAATTGGAAGATGACTGTTGGTCCCCCGATTGGGAGCTCCCCCGTTACATAGCTCAGTTATATAATTAATAATGGTTACCTGTACCGACACAGCATCTGATATGTTTGTAAACCATCCTCACCAGGCGACGTGGGTTGCCCTTAGTTACGCGCATCAAGTTATAATTTTGTGAAAGGAATGTTGCAGTCCCTTTCCTTCTGAGCATAAAGCAAACAATCTCTCCTGCAACATATTTTCATTAATTTTGCCTGTGGTACTGGGGGAAAATTGTCATAGCAGATTAGCAGCCCAAGCCTGACTAACCATTCGCCCTATGCAAGGTGGGGGCGCGACGCCCAGTTCGTTACCCTTAATTCTATTTATTCCCCACCCCGGGTAATGGGGGGTTGAGCATAAGACCATTTACAAATTTTTTCCCCGTCGGTTTCCGCCTCTGTCATACCTCTCTGGCAGCAGCAAGGGCAGTTTGGGAAAACCCAGCATTCCCGGGGTCGATGTTTTTTTTATAGGAGGCCATTCTGCGAACAGTACGTTTTTTAGTTACAAATTTAGAATATTGAAAATTAAAGGTTTTTGAAGGAGGGAGATTATTACAAGTTTTGGGTTTTTGATACCAAAAGGTTGCAGTGGCGGGTCTAAGTATTCTGAATACTGCCAAAGATCATTGTTAAAGGGCCTACAGAGGAACACTCATAGAATTATACCCTCAGCAAGTTTCAACAAAGTCTCATGCTATCTGTGGGGAAAATTTAAAACGTTTCCGTTTGAATATCCCACCAGGGGGATAATTACCAAATCTAGAAGGTAGCCTGGGAAATGATCAACGCTATATCTGTTTCAATGGAAGACTCACAGCTGGAAAAAAAGTTGAAGCCCAGGCACAGATCAAGACGCCTCCAAGAATGTGGGGTTCAAGGGCACCTACAATTTGGACATTATCAGACGTTTTTAAAAGGACAACGTTTATTGCCATTACGATTTCCAAACGTGAGTTTTCCAAAGCTTTTGTGTCCGCATTGTAAACGCCAATAATAAGGTGGCCAGAATGAGCACAAGTTGGGGGCTCCAAGTAATTTAAAATTTTCAGCAGAACAAAAGTTAAAAATGTTGAGAGCAAGTTCCCTATTAAATCCTAACACCGTGATATTGTACCCCCCTTTTTCTTTTGTGCAAGAAGTTGTGGGAATGATTTTTTAATATATAGAACACAAGATTTTGTAATTTGAGGTTATATGCAACAAATGTGGTAATTTTTTGGGGGGGGGGATTTTTTTAGGACCTGCACTCTTGCACCACACCAAATAAATGGTTTGGTGGGTTTCTTTATGAAAGGTCAGGAAGCCTTTTCTAATGATCAATATTTCCCGCTTAATATAGAAATTTAACGAGTTTTGATCCATTTTAAATATCCGGGGTCATGATTTTTTTTCCCCTAATGAAAAAATTGTTCTATAAATAGCAACCTTTTCAATGTCAACATGCAACCTTTTCCTGAGTTTTGTAAGTGCACCTCCATTTTTAAAGGGCCCCGTGGGAGTCTTTGTAAACCCCGGGATGACGCTGTTTATGTGTAATGTAGGGAATAGGACACCACCACCCTCACATTCCCTCCTCCACTAACATTAACGCAACACTAAACTGTCATCCCACGCCACTACCAAAAATTGTGTTCATTACATTTGCAAAATATTGTTTCAACTTAATTCTATGTGACTAACCCTCCACTCGCACCACCACTTAAATATGCTCTCCTATTACAACATTATAGACACCCCATCCATCACACTCTTTTACCACCACTTTTAAATTTTGCTCACACTATTACAACATTAAGCACCATTGCCCTCACACACTCTCCCACCACTTTTATACGGTCATCACTATTACTAAAACATTACACCATAGCCCCTTTGTTTGATGCTCACTAAAATTATCAAAACAATATTAATTCGCATTACTGTGATTAAAACCCACCACCACCTTTTTCACAGCCTTACCTTGCTTTCCCCCAAAATTTTACAATCCTGTTATTGGTACACTCTACACATCTTTCCTTTTGTTTTCAAGTTGTTGTTTCCCGGAAAAATTTTTGTGTTTCCAAATTTTAGCGCACATCAGATTGTTACCACAGAGCAAGACTTGGGAACATCTGGAACTGAATCCGGGCAGCTGAGCTATTTGGGGACTGCACTGACTCAGCTAGGCTGGTATTGACAGCCGACGTGTGAGGGCGTTTTACGTGCTCCCCGGGAGGGGCCAAACCCCCTTTCTAGGGCAGGCATGAGCCAGTATTCAACCCAGGGACCTGGGGTCCGGGGGGGCCATATGAGGGGTACGGGTGAAGTGCGGTTTTCTGCGATCGATCACCCTCACACTGCTCAATGAGCTGCTGTACCCTGAGGTTTTACAATTTACATTGTTTTTGCAAAAGTTTGTTGCTGTTTGATCATAGCATAACCCGTTAGAAGGATAGCATTGGGACACACTGCACACCAGGGGACTTTGATGGGCATTTTTCCTGGCGATGTGGGCCCCCCGTTGACACTTAAAACATCGACGTTGAGGAGGGCTGTACAAAGCAATGTAATAGGTCTTTTAGGGCTGCACGGAGCTATTAATGAAAAAATTACTAAATTTTCCATCATTGGTCAACTTTTCAAATTCTAGCGGCAAAGGCCTTCCTTTTATGTATTTTCATTTAAAACCCTTTTTTAATTTGCAAATTTTAAATTTAATGATTGGGGATTTTGCCAGTATTTATTAGTTCCCTTTTTGGGTTTTTAAAAAATAAAATACCCTTTTTTACAAAAATAACACACGAGATCAAGTATTAGGGCAAAATTTAAGGGGGACATCAGTTCCCGTCTTTTAATAATAATTATCTTTTTCCCCAAACTACCTTGTCCATAATATAGGAGACAGAAACTCACGCCCTCTTAATTTCTCCTTCATAGACATTAGGCGAAAGCATGGGCGCTTTTTCAACGATGAGACTTCCCCTTTTAAAACAGATTTGCAAATTTTTTCTCCCTTCAATTTTCATTGGAGAAAAAGGTTTTAGAATAGAGAAAGCAAAGAAAGAGACAAACGGAGAAGCATGAAAAAAAAGTTTGATATTTAAA
>NW_026509015.1:0-14790 GCF_026875155.1 Cherax quadricarinatus
ACTGTGAATACCCAGCAGCTGTGCGGCCTCCCACTGGGTCTCTGGAGCCATCAGTGTAATATGGCACACACCCTGGGCCTTCTGCACCCATAATGCTAGCCGAGGCAAGTTGTTGCAGAATGTCCTGGGTGCAATGTCTCTTGCTGTCTGGTAGGGTTGTGCAGTGCACCACCAACAGCTCTGGTGCCCAAGGGGGCAGCACTGTGTAGTTCGCTGCCAGTCTGTCGCAGCCTCCCGCCTGGAGCAACGTCATGGGCAGGAGCTCCCGTGTGGCATCTGCTACCGACCACATCCATCGGCGGCCGGGATGCAGTGGAATGACCTGTCCCTGGCAGACCCGTAAATCCCTCATCAGTTTGTCAGCCCCTGGGAGTCGGAGATACTTTACGATCCTCTTGGCAGCTACCAGTTGGATCCTGTCTTCAAGGGGCTGCAGCTGTGCCTCAAGGTTCAGGGTCACTGCACTGGCCCACCTAGGAGCCCCCACCATGGCCTGTACAGCTGTGTTCTGGATCACACAGAGGGATTTGATGTTTGTGGGTCTGGCATGAACCAGAGTAAGTGCCCCATAGTCAACGAGGGAACGTATTGCCTGGATGTAGAACAACCTCATGACCTCGAGGCTGGCCCCAACCCTAGGGTTGGCCATGGCACTCAATGCCTTGACCCTCTGCAGAGCCCTCTCTTTAATGTGGTGCTCATGTTTCTGGAAGGTGAGGCGCCTGTCAATGTAGATGCCAAGGTGAACCCACTCCAGGCCGATGCCCAGGATCTGCAGCCTCTGATTGGGTACCCTGGTGTGAAGGATCATGGCTTTGGATTTTGCCAAGATATCTTGAGCCCCAAGTGACGGCAAGTGGAAGCCTGCAGATCGAGGTCCTCCTGGGCATGTTGCAAAAGCCGGTGCTTCCTAGGTACGACAAGTGCCAGGTCATCCACATAGCTGAGGAGGAAGGTGCCTCTGGAGAAAGGCAGGCTCACCAGCTGGTGCATCAGTACATTGAACAGGGTGGGATAAGCACCCCGCCCTGTAGAGTGCCATTGTCCAGGGTCTTGTGAGAAGAGGCATGCCCATGGAAGTGTACCCGGGCCCGCCTGTCCTGGAGATAGGAACGAAGCCATGAAAGCAGCTTGCCTTTAACCCCCCTGTGTGCCAAGAGTGAGAGGATGGCAGGTGCACTGGCTAGCTCAAAAGCTTTCTCGAGGTCAAGAAAGACAACAATGTGGGCTTGGGCGTCCAACCCAATGCCGGCCAGTAGAGTGGTAAGGCTTTCGAAAGTGCCCACTCCTCTGGTGAAGCCATAGAGGTGTTTATGAGGAGGGCCAAGCTTCGACCTCAGGCGCCCCAACACTATCCTTTCAAATACCTTCGAGATGCAACTGGTGAGGGTGATGGGTCTCACACTGCCAAGATCCCAAGGCTTAGGAATCGGTATGATGTCAGCCTCCTTCCATACGACAGGGAGTTTGCCAGCTCGCCAAGTCCAGTTGACGACCCCCAGGACAGCTGCATGTCCAGAATGGCCAGACTGAGTGATCATGCCATAGGTGATACCATCAGGCCCCGGTGCAGTGTCCTGATGAGAAGAGAAGGCTGCCTGGAGTTCCTGGTTGGTGAAGTCTTCATCCGTGATGTCCTTAGCCTGGCATGCCGCCTGGATCACCATCATCCTTCTAGGTAGGAGGGTGGCTTGGAGGTCCTGGAGATCCAGAGGCAGTTGAGCCATCTCTTTTCTGGAGGTGAAAAGGTCCACCAGACGTTCTGCCTCCGTTGCGGGGTCTGGGTGCAACCCAGCCACACTGCGACGCTGCCCAGTGGCCAGTCGTAACTTGGTCCAAATCTTAGATAAAGTGGAGGAGTAGCTGAGGGAGGCACACCACTCGAACCATTTAGCCTGCCAGACCCTGTGTGAGACATGGTGTGCATGCTGCACCACTTCCCTGAGCAGACGCATGGACTTGACAGTGGGATTACGCCTGTGCATCTTGCGTACCACGTTGATGCGGTGGTTCTGTTCCCTGATGTCCTCATTGTAAAACCACCTGTCACTTTTATATGACCCTTTGCCTGTAATCTTAGGTATGGCTGCCTCAGCTGCACATGTGAAGCCCACCTGCAAGCTTTGAGCCGCCTCATTTGGGTCTTCCGGAAGAGGAGACTCTGCCCTCCAGTGCTCGATGACCTCCTGGAAGCACTGCCAGTCAGCCTTTTTTAGATTCCATCTGGGGGTAGGTGTGGGGAGCGGGCACTGCTGGACCATCAGTGTGGTGACCACTGCAAAGTGATCACAGGTGGGACGGGGGTGGACCTCCAATCTTGCACTCGAGAGCAACCACCTAGAGATGAGTGTGACGTCCATGCGGCCACCGTAGTGATGTAATGGCTCACCATTTTTGAGGAGGGTGATCTCAGGGACCTTCTCCAGCACAGCCGCAAGGAGCCTCCCAGCTGCGTTGGTAGGAGAGTCAGAAGAAAGTATTGGGTGGTGGGCATTGATATCCCCAGCCACAACAAGACCCTCCCGGGGGGGCGAGTGCTGCCACCTCTGAAATGTCAAGGGTGTACCGAGAGCTTCTGTAAATGTTGTAAACCACGAGAGGTCCATCCAGCAGGTGTAGGGTGACAGCCTGAACCTCCACGCCCTCTCCACAGTTGATGGGGTCAGTGGAGATTGAATGAGTGATAATGGTCCTGACGTAGATCTCGTGCCCCTGCCAGTCCCTTCCAGGCACTGAAGGTAGGCCGAGAATCCCGGGATACGTGGCTGCATTTGATGTGACGAATTGGTGTCTCCTGGAACAGGAAGACATCAACCTCATACTGAACTGCAGTTTCAGTCATTAAGTGAATTTTCCACTGCAGCCCGCAAATGTTCCACTGGAGGATCTTCAAGGGCCACAGAGGTGGCCCTCTGATTCCATCTCTGCCTGGGACTAGTCGTCCATTGTTGGCGACTCCGGGGCCTCCTCCATCACGGACTGGAAGGACTCCTGGATGATGGCTTGAAGTTCCATTGAGTCCTTCCTGTCCAGTAGGACCTGCTGCCGACGGCAGCAGGCAACAGAGGAGCGCTGAGATGACCCCGATGGTTTTCTTCAGACGATTGGGAAATGATTCGACCATTACCTCTGCAGGCATTTAGCTGGATGACCCGTCGAGTCGGGGCTGGGTCACTGGGTATGTCTGGGTGCCTGTTGACACTGCAGCAGCATAAGCTGGGTGCACCCTGGGCCCGGCCTGAGTGGCCATGGGCTTCCGGGTCCCCCAGCGGGGAACCTCTGCCTGACTCTGGCTGCTCACAGTAGCGGCCTGCCCTTGGGAAGAGGCCTGCTGGCAGGATGGCAAGGAATGTCGGTGCCCATCTGGGACCTGCTGGGCAGTGTGCCTGGCTTGTGGCTGTCTTTCCCATTGATTCTGTCTTCCTGGCCACCTTGCCATCTGACCCCATAGTTGACCACACTGCTGCAAGCCAGAGCGTGCCCCCTGATGTCACTGCTGGGAGCCCAGTGCTGGGAACTCTCTGGTATTGCCCTCCTACAGTATCGGGGAAACGTGGTTGGAGCCCATACCGACTGTTGCTGGGTGGTTCCAAGGCTGGGTGGCGTCGGGGCTTTCGGGTCGTTCTGATGACAAGCCTGCTGCCATTGCTGCACCATCACAGGACAGCTCCGGTTCCAAGCATGGTGCCTCTTTTAGCAATTGGCGTACTTGGGCTCTGGCCAAAGGGCTTTGCCGGTTGGCTGTTTGAGGATTGCAATGCAGCCCTTTGAGTCGTGTGCCTTGCTGCACACACCACACTTCTTCTGTCACTGGCAGGTGGCTGCAATATGATTGAACCCCTGACAGTTGAAGCATTGTACTGGGCCCGACAGGTATGGTTCGAGTCTTGAATCTTCCCCAGACTCCGAGGTCCAGGTGCGTGGGAAGTGGACCTTTGTAGTGGATCAGCACCTGGCGGGTGGGCACCTTGTTCACTGTTGCAGTGAGTCACTCTGCCTTGACAATATTGGGCACTTCCAAAATGGGGTCCAGTGGGAGGGGCACAGGGACGTGTACACCTTCTCCGAAGCAACCAGTTCCACCATGCTGGGATGTGTCACAACCAGCCCCTTCAAATCCTCATAAGAATCTTCGTCCCTAGGAATGACCAGAACCTCGTTCCTGAGAGTGAACTCGCAGTGGAACTTGAGGCAGGGTAGATCTTCCAGATACCTTACAAACCCGTAATCGGGAACCTTAAATTTGTTGAGGCCCTGGTTGCTTGTGCCCGAGCTGAGTGGGAATTCCTCCTTCCACGTGGAGTCAGCCAGTCCCC
The DNA here is from genome assembly GCF_026875155.1 of Cherax quadricarinatus. Lineage (NCBI taxonomy): Eukaryota > Metazoa > Arthropoda > Malacostraca > Decapoda > Parastacidae > Cherax > Cherax quadricarinatus. Next base: position 4,317 of record NW_026509015.1, read on the forward strand.
GTCCACTGTGGAGGCCGGGCAACTGGGGGTAGGGACCTGGGATGGTTTCTATCCTTGCCATTTTGAGGAGCTACAGCCCCTGGCTTCCTCCCACGATCCCTATGGCCATCTGGGGGTGCAAGTCTCCTTGGGTAGCGGCTGCCGACGGATCTAATGGCAGATTGGCAGATACAGTAGTCTCCACTGCAGCCTTGGCCTTCTTGGTGGGGGCTCCCACCTGCCCCACGTCGTCCTCCAACTCGTCCCAGCATTCCAAGGAACGTTCAGCCGCTCTCCTGGGTCTGTCATGGTGACTGTAGGTGTGGGGACAGAGCCAGCAGCGAACTGCTGCCTGTGACCTCACAGCCGCCCACACTGGGTGCAGAGCTGTGAGGCACAGTGCCCCAGTTGGGGCCCGTAGCCACCCTCTCGTGGCTCACTGCTCTGAAGCACTAAAACACAGCCCAAAGGACCACTAGAAACGTCGCCAATCTGTGCGTAAATTAACACATAATTCCAAGCGACACAACACACTCTCTGCCTATCTTCTTTCCCCCCGGGTGTTTCCTGATCGATGTCGATGACGTTTTCCGCGATAGGACGCCCTGGTGTTGAACGTAGACAACCAGTGTAAAGGGGACACGTCCAATGTTTCTACCCTCGCTGAAAATCGAACCCGGACTTTCGTGTGTAACGAAAACTTTAGCCACCAGTCCACGGGGCAACAGGGCATTATAATAGGTATTGTACACATTTCATTACTTTATATAATTGTTTCTTAGTATACCTGTATCTAAATAAAACTTTCCCGACTTTTTATAATAGTTTAGTTAACCTTTACGACTGACAGAAAACTTTCCAAAACAGAGACGATAATTGTAAATTATAATTATCAACTAATCAGGAATTTTTACAATTTTTCTCTTTAAGATAAAAAAAAAATATTAAAAAAGAGTAGCAAATTTCTAAATATTTTAAAAAAATATTTAAGATTATTAAAAACTTTATATACAATAAGCGCTATTATTTATTCCGTATAAAAAACTAAGCTTCCTCACATTCTGGAAAATTTTTTTAATATTTTCGTCTTTAGCTTATAGTATTTTTTTTGGGAATTTTTTAAATTTCCTTTTCTACACGACAGCAAATAATGAATTTAGAAACAACTCACTCAGAATGTTTCAAGAAATGGAAGTATTTATCCACAAATGTTATATTGCAGACCATTCTGGAGAAATACCCTGACTTTGCTAGCTGTAAATAAAGCATACCACATGTGTGCATGTGTGTGTGTTTTGTGTGTTGTGTGTGTGTGTGTTTTGTTGGTGTGTGTGTTGGTGTGTGTTGTGTGTTGGTTTTGGTTTTTTGAAAAGTGTGTGTATGAGTTTTGTGTGGGGTGTGTATGAATTTTTGTTTTTGTGTTGTGTGTGTGTGTGTGTGAGGAGAGAGAGAGAGAGACTCAACAATCATTATTTGCACCAAAACTCACTACAGTTGTGACCGGTTGGAAGTGTGAAAATTTCTCATTACTCTAAAATTTGTTCATGATTGTAGCCATGTATAAACGTAAGTAACCTTTTTTACAGTATTCATTACCTTTGTAACTTGTGAGCTCATTACCTTTGTAACTTGTGAGTTCATTACCTTGTACCTAGTTCAGCCATCAAAACTTTGGAGCCGGTCCCTGGACCCATTGTGTACCTCTGTAATCTGTAAATACCTTTGTAACTTGTCATGATTGTGACTAGACCTACCTGGAGTTCATTACCTTTGTAAATTGTGAGTTCATTACCTTTGTAAATTGTGAATTCATTACCTCTGTAACTTGCTCAGCTATCAAAACTTTGAGGCCCAGTCCCTGGACCCATTATGTACCTCAGTAATTTTGACTACCGCCCACAGGATGGGTATGGGGTGCATAAATAAACATATTAAACTAACTAACAGCAAATATTATAATTACATATAGTCACGGGTGACCGTGGACTGACTGGTAATGCTCTTGCTTCACACACGGAGGGCCCGGGTTCGATTCCCGGGGGTAGAAATATTTCGACTTCTTTCTTTACATGTGTTCACCTAGCAGTAAGTAGGTACCTGGGTGTTAGTGGACTGGTGTGGGTGGCATCCTGGGTGTTAGTGGACTGGTGTGGGTGGCATCCTGGGTGTTAGTGGACTGGTGTGGTTCACATCCAGGGTGTTAGTGGACTGGTGTGGGTGGCATCCTGGGTGTTAGTGGACTGGTGTGGGTGGCATCCTGGGTGTTAGTGGACTGGTGTGGGTGGCATCCTGGGTGTTAGTGGACTCGTGTGGGGTCACATCCTGGGTGTTAGTGGACTGGTGTGGGTGGCATCCTGGGTGCTAGTGGACTCGTGTGGGTCACATCCTGGGTGTTAGTGGACTGGTGTGGGTGGCATCCTGGGTGTTAGTGGACTGGTGTGGGTCACATCCTGGGTGTTAGTGGATTGGTGTGGGTGGCATCCTGGGTGTTAGTGGACTGGTGTGGGTGGCATCCTGGGAGTTAGTGGACTGGTGTGGGTGGCATCCTGGGTGTTAGTGGACTGGTGTGGGTGGCATCCTGGGTATTAGTGTATCATGTGGGAGTTCGATACGTGGATAGGGTAAAGTAATACTCACGTAGGCTGGTAGTACGTATAATTACAGATAATGTGGGGAGCGCCCAAGCAGCCTGCCTATCTCCTTGCTCACTCTCGTATCACTAACTGGCTGCCCACAGTACCCATATGTGAGGGGGTCTTTGAATACTGCTGTGGTCAGCACAATATGAATAGAGACAGTGACTCAGGCAGAGACGGTTGGTAGTGAGTCAACTACTGGTACACTGGTTACTGGTAACTGGTTACTACTACTGAGAGCTCGGCGACGCTAACGTATGTCGTCCCGACATACAACGAATACAAACTAGAGATGGCAGGTGTACGGCTTGGGCTGATTCTATACAATGTCAAAGTACACAACAATTAAACATTATAACATACATAAGTAAAAACATTGGAATGGAAGCTTATGTAACTGAAACTGTAATGCAATACAAGGTATAATATAGCACAACTCATCGAATGAAACTCAACGTTGGGATTACACAGTGGAAGTGATAAAAAAAATTTGATCGATCGATCTGTATTAAATGTGATGTACGGATCTGAGGAAGGTTTATATACAAAGAAAGAGTGTTTAACAGAAAGGCAGATTCGGTGCACTCAAATCTAGACTGTTAACTCTCAGAACTCGAAGAGAACGTGAACACAAAAAAAAATTCTTGAATACTGATAAGTTGATACTGTAATTATTCATCTATACGGGTTTATTTACATTTAACCCCAACTCTGCTAGGGTGAGATTGACATATGCAGAATGAGTGTCATCTCTGAGAGGATCAAACTCTGTAGCATTGGCTAACTCATGCTGTATTTGAGGCAAATCTGAATTGGATGTTACAAATGATACTTGAGGATTTCTAAATTACCTGTCGTGTACGTAGGGAATAACGACATTCAGGTTGATCGTCTGACTGAATATCAGAGGAAGAGAGTACAGGATCAGGAGGATTGTCAGAGTCTGTCACATTAGTCTGGGTTGGAACATCATTATCATCACATACTAACTTCATATGATCTAAATGCGATTCTTTATACTGACCGTACTAATTTCTCTACCTTATACTTATTACCAGTGATATGTTCAACTACTCGATAAGGACCAACAAACTTTTGATCAAGTTTTGGGCATTGCAGACGTTTTGTTAAAGTTATTCAGCATAACTCCGAACCTACTTTGATTTTGGAGGGCTTTGCTCAAGTGTTTGCGACTCTTGTAAATTCTGCTGTTGATTTATGAAGTGTTTCACGGATTCTTCTAAACACTTTGAGCTAAGCTGGTACGAGTTGCTATGAAATAAATCAGGTTTGTAATTTTGGTTTCGGATTAGAATATAACAACTCAAAAGGCAAACGTTTATCTACACCGTACAATGCTAATGTGGGTGTCACCTATGGGAAACATTGAAAAGCAGAATTTATAGCACATGCACATCAGGTATAACTTCATCCCAAGTTTCATCTGTTGGATTAAATATGGCTCTCAAGACATCAAGTACTTTCTTATTGGTTCGTTCCGCTAACCCATTGCTGGCAGGATGATGAGGAACAATGGTGATTTAGAGATCTTGTACAAGGTACACAAATTTTCAAGAATTCATTACAGAATTCACCTCCATTATCTGTTACTAGGGATTAGGGGGTGGATCCCCTGCAGATAATGCGTTCTTTAAATGCTTAGCTACTGTCTCGGCAGTTTATCTGCAATAGGAACTAACTCACAATATCTGGTGAAATGGTCTACCATAACACACAGATGTTTGTTGCCTTGGAGGGAACATTGGAAAATTAGTTAACAAATCTACGCAACTCTTTCCCACGGTTTTCGCTAGTAGTTGGATATACTTGGATTGGATTAGGACCATTACCCTTTACCTTTTGTTGCATGCAAAACACTACATTTCTTAACAAAACTCAGAAATATCAGTTGCTATACGAGGCCAAAAGTATTTCAATCTGGCTTGTTTTACTGAACGATCCATACCAGGGTGTGCAACACCTGGTACATCATGAACTAGCTGTGGTACTTTCACTAGTGACTGTGGAATTACAAACGGTATACTCTTCTGCTAGGAGTAACCCAACTCGGCTGTTCGATACAGTAATTCTTGGTTCATGACAAAGCCCACTGAGGGGTTGCTGGTGGCTTCACAGTCAGAATAAGATCTTCCTGGAGCAGGAATCGAATCACACCAGGCCACATGGGATCTGTTCGTTGAGCATTCTTTACATCTTCAGCACTAAATGGAGGGTCTGCAGTTACTATACTAACATGTCGCGATAAGGCATCTGCGACTACATTTGACTTGCCAGGTAAATGCTCAAAGGGGGGATTGAACTCTTGGATAGTCAAGGTCCATCTGGCTAACCTTCCAGTAGGTTGTTTGTTCTGGAATAAAGGTATCAGTGGAGCATGGTCTATCAAGACATGAACAGAGTACTGATAAGCCCGGGAAGTGTTTTAAAAAGACCATACTATTGCTAAAGCTTCTTGCTCATTTTACTGTATAATTACTTTTCAGCTTTCGTAAGGACTGGGCTAGAAAATGCAACTGCGTTTACTTGCCATCGTCTTTGAGCTAGTACGGCACCTATGCCAATTGAACTAGCATAAATTTTGTCAGATGAAGGCCTTGGGAAAAATCGGAAATTTCAAAATTGGAGCAGATGTTAGCTTTTCTTTTAGAGTTTGGAATGCTCTTCTTGCGGAAGGTCCAAACAAAAGGAGCATCTTTTTTAAAAGCAACTCAGTTAGAGGAGCAGCATGGAAGAAAAATTGGCAATGAAAGACCCTATAAAAACCTGCTAAGCCCACAAAGGATCTTACGGCATCAGCAGTTTTGGGTGTTGGAAAATTAGTACTGCAGTTACTTTACTTTGGTCAGTCGTAACCCCTCTAGGAGTGACTACGTGACCAAGAAACTTAATTTCTGATCTGAAAAATTGACATTTAGGACAGTTTGATCTTTAAATTGGCTTCTTCAAGCTTACCAAGTACACATCAAGTCTTTTCAAGTGTGTATCCACGTCTTTAGACATGACAAATTACTCATCTAAGAAACACCATAAGTGCATTACTAGGGAGACCTCTAAAGATATTAGTCATGACCCCCTTGAGAACGTGATAGGGGAAGATCGTAATCCAAACGCCATACGGAGGAAGTGATAATGACCTGTGGGAGTGGAGAAATGCAGTTAGCTTTTGGGCTGTCCTCGTGAAGAGGACTTGCCAAAACCCTTGTAACAAATCCAGGGTTAAAAGACTTGTTATCCCCGATGTTACGTAAAAAGGATCACCCAGTACAGGAAGTGGGAAGCGATCTGGAATGGTTTTCGCATTTAACTTCCTAAAGTCAATTACTGCGCCAAGGTACCATCCTCTTAGGTACTAGGATCAAGGTGCATTCCAAGGTGAATTGCAAGGTGCAATAACTCCATCATCAAGCATTTGATTGATCAATTCTTCTGCGACAGCAACTTGTGAATGAGGCATTCTGTACACAGGTATGTAGATAGGTCTAGTACCAGGTTCAAGTGGAATACGATGGGACAAGTTCGTTATACCCATCTTCTCACCTGGTAAGGCAATGGCTTTACGACGTTTGTTCAACAGAGTCAACAAACGCTTGCTTCATCTGGAGTCAGTGGGAGCTAGTCTTTCTCCTCAATGGTGGAACAGATTGATCCAGTGAGTGGATGAGGTTTTTCCCCGGCAGAAATAGCACCGACCCACTGGTCAGGTGACAACTCATCCTCTACCTGAACAGGGTAAGGATAGTGAACAAGGTCAACAAGATTGGTATTTGCTCTGAGGCGAACACTGTGACCAGAAGTGTTGGCTAGGAAGAAATGGATCTTTCTATCTCTACAACATTTTAAGGGTGGTTCAACAAATAGGCCTTTTACTTTGCAAGAATCATGTCAAATAGGGCGTTATCACCATCTGGAACACTAGGAACAACTACAGACACTCTAGTGAGGGCACTAGCTGCGACAGAAACGTCTTTCTGCAGACGGCATGTGACATCAACAAGAGATGGCATTACTAGTTGCAAGTAATTGTTTTCCGACAAGGTTTCCCCTGTGGAGAAAAAAACTACTACTTGAACTAGCAGACATTTCAGGGATAGGCTCAGCACTCAAGGTAGTCAGAGCGTTTCGGAACACTTGAGGACTGGACACCTATCTTGCAAGTCTGAAGTTGCAGGAACACGGACAGAAGTGACAGGATCATCAGTGCCTGACCGCTTGGTTTTGCTACTGGAAAAGCACTGGCCTGTAAGGACTTAATTCGAGTGTCATACTCTGCGGCAGTTTTGGCAGATCTCGGATCCAAGCTGGTAACCCCAGAATGGAACGATCAAGTCGTCAATTTGGGCATGCCATCGATAAGGGTCGAGCACAATGCGTAAGTCTCGCATGGAAGCAAAGCCCAGTAGAAGGTCAGCAGGGAAAGTAATCTGGTCGACAACAAGGAAGGAAGCAGTGAAGTCTCTACCTTGGATAGAAAAAGTTAGGGAAGTCCGACCTCGGACACGCAGGTTCTACGAGAAGGACATGTCGTAACTGCTTATCCTTAAACAAACTAGACCTAATAATATTGACTTGCGCACCAGAGTCCATGAACAAATGAATGGGCGCATTATGAACAGATGCTTGCACTATAGGGCCTATGGTTGCATTGGAAGTTATGTGCAAACAAAAAGGTGGATTGTCATCAGAAAATCTACTTCATCCCCAAAATCATCTATGTCAGAGACATGTGAAGCAACATCATCAGCAGGATTGTCATTCTCGAGACTGCTTAAGGCTTCAAAGGAATTGTGAACGGGGATGGTGTACTCATTATCACCTACTGTCACCATGGGATGGTTTGACTAGGGCGCTCGAATTCCCCCAAATTGGAAGAATGAGCCTGGTTCTGGTTAGTTTGAGAATTGGAAGAATTAGCCTGGTTCTGGTTATTTTGAGAACCACGATATCTGTTTCCTCTACGGGTTCTGCGGTTGGAACGGCCACAGAAAGACCTAGAGTACTGAAGGTTATAGAGGGGTACTCATCATCAGTACGACGTCTCTTAGGGTAACTATCAGGACAATTAATTGCAATATGGCCACGGAAACCACAGTTGTAACAAGTTCGCCGACTATGGTTACTGAATGTACTATGAATACTATGAGGTTTATAACGACTCTGTACACTGGTTCTTGGTGATCGCGGAGATGGTTGATGACCACGATTTGTCTCTGTGGCGCAAACAAGAGTGGGCAAAACCTGAGGCTTTTGTGTGACATTACTTTTGATACATGGGAAAAATACCCTGGGGGCACAAGGAATGTACATGATTTAAGGGTGTAAGTGGTTCCTCGTCACAGTTGGAGGATGAGCCTCATAAGCAACACAGAAGCAGGCGGCATTAGTTCTTGATTGCTCCAAAAGCTGCTATTTTAGCAAACGGTTCTGTGAATGGTTTAACCTCTTCAGGGAGAAAAGCTGAGGACTGGACAGCATTGATAAATGATGATAAAAGTTTGTCTAATCTAACAGCAAATGCACTCCAACGATTCATTACTCATGGTGTAGCATTCACTAGTTCCATAAGAACGACATATGGATCAGCTGTTTTTACTGGGACAAGGAAAGAACGAATCAGTTCCTCATATTGTGACCACTTAGTAAGATTCCTGAAAATCACGCATATCAAGGAGATCACAACGTGAACAGCCCGGGGAAACGATGAAGAGCTTTTTTTAGCAAGTCTGATAAGACTTTCCTCTGAAGGAGGACCTTCAACTAGAGCACCAGCACGAGAACGAATGGCCGCAAACCATGCTTCAAGACTATGTACATGGCCATTGAATAAAGGTAACACATCAAGGGAATCACGAGTATAACTATAGTATCTCGGTGTCTGGGTCGGTCTGTCAGTCGCTAAGGAACTGTGAGGACTGATGACAGGGGCAACAGTAGCCTGAGAGGTCTGAGTGTTGACATTCACTAAATGCAAGAAAAATGTCTCTAAACAGAAAATTATCACTGAAGTCTGTAGTAGTCGACGGTGATGACTGGTGACGAAGAAGGTTGTCCTGCGCGGTGATGACGCCGACACTCACACTGTCGTTGTGAAGAAATGCGCTTTCTCGGTGAACTCACATAATTGGCTTTATCGTTGGCGCTCAGCTACATCTCTTGACCAATTATGTGAGCCAAAACAGTATTAGGACCTGGTACAAGGGTGCAAACAACCACAGGTAGATGAGGTGGGTGGCTGGTGGTGGGTGGTTGGTGGTGGGTGGTGTGAGTAGAATGGTGGTGGGTGTGACTCTCGCTGCGCCTGGCCGCACTCACTCACTACCCACAAGTTGCTTGATAAGCCCCTATGCCAAAAGGGATTTTGGGGAAGACCACTCTTAGCCCTCCAACTGCATCCAACGGGAGCACAAAGCGATTAGCCAATACTTAAGAACTGGGTTACTTTTACTGCATGGGTTACCTTCTCCTCTCAGCTGGGTTAGAACTGGTGGCTGACTGGCTTTAAACCCCCGGAATGGCTGACGAAGACGTGAACTGCACACAGCACGGAGGAGCAGTGGATGACGGGGACAGGCTGGATGACAGGCTGAATGGCATTCACTTCCACGTCTGGCTTACTGACTGTTAATGCAAAATCCGGGTCAACCCCTCGAGATTGAAGCAATTAGCCACAACTAAGCAGGGAAGCTTGAAAAAACGGGTGCAACAGGCTTGGAGGTGGAGGTTGTGAAGGGGAGCGAGGAGATGGGGGGTGAGACGGTTCCTTGACCCTGCCGGCTACTCACAAAAAATCTTCTAACGTCTTGAATTACCCAAAAAAACCAAATCCACGCTTCACAAACCCGGTGCCACCATTTACATGGAGTTCGATACATGGATAGGGTAAGTAAATCACGTAGCGGGTAGTACGTGAATTACAGATAATTGGGGAGGCCCAAAAGCTGCCTATCTCCTTGCTCACTCGGGATCACTAACTGGCCGCCCACAGTAACCATATGTGAGGGGGTCTTTGAATATGCTGTGGTCAGCACAATAAGAATACAGACAGTGACTTCGCAGAGACGGTTGGTAGTGAGTCAACTACTGTACCTGGTTACTGGTAAAAATGGTTACTACTACGAGAAGTGGACTGGTGTGGGTTTCATCCTGGTGGTTATGGACTGGTGGGGTGCATCCTGGGTGTTAGTGGACTGGTGGTGGGTAATCCTGGTGTTAGTGGACTGTTTTGGGTGGATCCTGTGTTAGTGGGCTGTGTGGGTGGCATCTGGGTGTTAGTGACGGTGGGGGTGGCACTGGTGTTAGTGGATGGTGGGGTGGCATCTGGGTGTTTAGTGGCGTGTGGGTGGCTTCCTGGTGTTAGGGGGACTGGTGTGGTGCATCCGGGTGTTAGGACTAGTTGGGTGCATCCCGGTGTTAGTGGACTGTGGTGGCATCCCGGGTGTTAGTGGACTGGTGTGGGTGGGATCCTGGGTGTTAGTGGGCTGGTTTTGGGGGCAAACTGGGGACAAGATAAGACCCACAATGGAAAAAGCAAGACAGTCCTGATGATGTATGACTTTCTTGGGTTTCCTGGTGGCTAACACTCCCTACCCTGGTTATCCCGGGTGGTAACACAACCTAACCCTGGTTACCTGGTGGTAACACTCCTACCTGGTATCCTGGTGGCTAAAAACTCCCTACCTGGTATCCTGGGTGCTAACACTCCACCCTGGGTTATCCTGGGTGGCTAAAAACTCCCTATCGGGTTATCCTGGGGCTAACACTCCTTACCCTGGTAACCTGGGTAAACTAACACTGCCTACCCTGGGTTATCCTGGGTGGCTAACACTCCCTACCGGGAGGGG
>NW_026509016.1:0-14566 GCF_026875155.1 Cherax quadricarinatus
CATCAGAGTGAAAGTTAATATTGCTTGTCAACAGTTTGAAAGAGTGATAATACATGTAGGCGCATCTACAATGAATGCCGATCATAATTTTTTTTTTGAGAATTTACGAGGAATCTAAGTTCTGAAATGTATTTCCCCCCCCGGCGTATTTCCCACTTAATGTAGGAATATGGTTAGCTGTCATTTTTTTATAGTGTGTGTGCCTTTACTCCTGGGGACATCAAATTTTTTCCTTTGTGAACGAGGAAATTTTAGGCTACTGGCTGCGACCCCGACAATAAGTAACTGTTAGGTAAATGTTTTTCTTGCACAAAGGCAGGTGTAAATGTACCTGGGGTGTTTCACAACTCAAAAGCATACGAGACAGTACCAACATGTGTAAAAACAATCATAGACATAAATGCAATCATGACAAAAAAGGAAGTTTCATAGCAAATTAGGGCTAAACACGGCACACACGCTTCTACGTATATACTAATCCGCAGCAGCCTTTTCTACAACACCATACACACACACCACACACAACACACACAAACCCCAAACATACACAAAAAGGGAAAGATGGGCCCAATCAGAAAAAAAGAGGGGAATAAGATACGACCTTCCGAAAGTGAAGGGTTTGAGGAACAACGTAGGTACACATTTCCCCCGAGAAAACACATAAACCCCACAAAAAAACCTTTGCAGGAAACGCACGGGTAAATTTAAAGTTTTCAGGGGCTTCAAAAAGCAAACATTCAGACCTTACAACCTATTTGCCAAACAACTTGGAGTATTCGGTCTAGTACAAAACCCAACTGTTTTAAACATGTAACTGGGAAAAATGCAAAATTTTTCAAAAAACTAGTCCCGAAGTGTGGGGAAACTACAGGGCAGTTTGAAGAGTAAAAAAACTTTAAAAACAAAAGAAAATGGACGAAAATATTTTAACTGTAAAGAGGAACTGACAGTGTGGGACAGGGAGGTCAGTTTGAAGGCAATGGGGTACACAAGGCACATGAAATTTAACAAGCCAAAAAGAAACAGGGATATGGAAATTTTTCTTTAACCTTTAGAGGGGTCAGGAAGTAGAACGACTTAGACGGAAAATGGTAAAAAGAAAATAAATTACGCCCTAAAGGTAGAAAGAGTTCACGTGCCGGGACCGTTGAAAAACCATTAGGGGTTTGCAGGGAGGGGGACCCAGGAGAAAGTTTAAACCCCCTTAACCTAATTTAGGTGGGGACAATTAGGTGAGAAAGCACACCCCACACAAACACACAACAACACAACAAAAACCACACCACACACACAACACACCACAAAACAACCACACACACAGTCACCCCAGCAGCGGGGGTCAAAAGGGGCTCCGAGATTTAGGGGTTTTTTAAGGCGTGCAAAAATTTGCTAGCGTAATCAGTGGTAGTGACAACGTCAGAAACAATCCTACGAGTAAAAACCAAGTTATTAAAAAAAAAAAGTCGAGAGGAAGCCTAAAAATTTTTAAATATTTCAAAGTGTCAACCGTTAGTGGATAGTGGCTTCTGTTGCTACACGATTCAAATATAAAAAAGATTCAAGGAGCGGGGAAGCGGGTGTTCAAGAAAAATTTTGAGAGATTGGATAACAAGTGAAATGTGGGGGACCACCAGTGAGGTGAAATAAATTTAAAAAGCAAAAAAGAAAGGAAAATATAATATAACAAGGGAAAGTGGCAAATTTGGCCTGCGAATCAGTGACGTCACCCAAAATTGTGTGACATTACATAAAAGTGTAAACCGAATGTGAAATGTATTCCAAAATTTAAAGGGAAAGGGACCATCATAAGTGACACTGAGGGACCGGGAGCCTGAGCATATACGGTTATAAAGATCACGGGGAAGAATTTTTAAATATGTAGAAGGGTACGCATCGCACTGGAAATTGTCATCGCATCCTGCCACTTAATATACTCAACCCGTTGGGGTTTTTTTTTTGGGGGGGGTGAAACCTGCCTTTATCACTGTTTGAACTGTCACTCACCCTCAAGCATTGCCGAATTAGAGCAGAATAGCGTTAAAGGGGAAGATGGGTTTTACTAGGGGAGCAGCATAGGAGGGGAAGCCTAGTGGGGTGACGTCAGACACTCCGAACTCGACAAGTAAAAATTTTACAACCTAATTACTTGTGTTTTTAATAGAAGTGTTAAAGTGCTAGAATCATTTTGGGCAGTTTTTTTAAAATTTATGGTATCTACCGGTATTTATTACAGTAGAATATTTAAAGTGGGGGCACACACACACACACCACACACACACACACACACCACCCCAAACGCACACGCACACACACAACACATACACATCCCCTACACACCACATTACACACAAAAATACACACCCAACACACACACATACCACACACCATACACACACACACACATACACAAACCACACACATACGCCACAGGAACAAGCACTTTAAGCAGAAAACCACGCAAACAACAACCGGGGTTTTCACACCGCCCTGAGAACGACCATCTAACCTTTCTCCCCCCCCCCCCCCTCTTTCTACACTAGGGACTTTTCCTACCCCTCACTCATTACCCATATCTCTCTTTTCTACCCATCTCTCTCTCTATTTCCCCCTCCCATCTTTCCCCTCTAACATCCTTTTCCTCTAACACCCCCCCCCCTTAACATCTCCCCCTTAACATCGTCCCCTCCCCTTATCTCTCCCCCTCCTTTTTCTCCCATCCTCCCCTCTCTCCCCCCCTAGCCTCTCTCCCCCCTCGCTCTTCCATCTCCCCCCCCTTTCCCCCCTTTTCCCCCTATTTTTCCTTTCCCTTTTTCCCCCCCCCCCTCCCTCCCCCCCCCCCTCCTCCCTCTCTCTCTCTCTCTCTCTCCCTTTTTTCTCTCCTCTCTCCTTCTCTCCTCTCCTCTCTCGTCTTTCTTCTCTCTCCTCTCTCTCTTGCTCTCCTCTTCTCTTCTCCTCTCTCTCTTGCTCTCTCCTCTCTTCCCTTCCTCTCTCTTTGCTCCTCTTTTGTTTCCTCTCTTGCTCCTCTCTCTTGTCTCCTCTCTCTCTTGCCCTCTCTCTCCCCTCTTGCTCTCTCTCTTGCTTCCCCTTTTGCCCCCTCACTCTTGCCTCCCCTTTTGCTCTTCTCCCTTTGCCTCTCCTCTTTGCTCTCTCTCCCCTCTTCTCTCTCTCTCTCTTGCTCCTCTCTCTCTCTTGCTCTCTTCTTTTGCCTCTCTCTCTCTTCTCTCTCTCTCTCTTCCCTCCCTCTCCTGCTCTTTTCTCTTGCTCTTCTCTTGCTCTCTCTCTCTCGTCTCTTCTCACGCCCTTTTCCTCTCTCTTGCCTCCTCGCTCTTTTGTTTCTCTCTCCTCCTTGCTCTCTCCCCCTCTTGCTCTCTCTCTCTTTTGCTCCTCTCTTGCTCCTCTCTCTCTTGCTCTCTCTTTTGCTCTCCTCTTTTTGCTCTCCCTTGCTCTCTCTCTCTCCTTGCTCTCTCTCTCTCCTCCCTTCTCTCTCCCCCTGCTCTCTCTCTCTCTTGCTCCTCTCTTGCCTCTCCTCTCTCTTGCTTCTCTCTTGCCCCTCTCCCCCCCCTTTGCTCTCTCTCTTCCTCTCTCTCTTGCTCTCCCCTTTGCTCCCTTCCTTTCCCCTTTTTCCTCTTTTTCCTCTCCTCTTTTGGGCCCTCTCTCTCTCCCCCCCTTTGTCCTCTCTCTTTGCTCTCTTTTGCTCCTCTCTCTCTTGCTCTCTCTCCCCTCTTGCCTCTCTCTCCTTGCCTCTCCTCTCTTGCCTCCTCCCATTGCTCTCTCTCTCTCTTGCTCTCCCCTTTTGCTCTCTCTCCTTGCTCTCTCTCTCTCTCTCTTGCTCGCTCTCGCCCCTCCTCTCTTTTTTGCTCTCTCCCCTTTCTTGCTCTCCCCCTCTTGCCTCTCTCTTGCTCTCTCTCCTCTCTTGCTCTCTCCTTGCTCCTCTCTCTCTCTTGTTCTCTCTCTTGTTTCCTCTCTCTCTCTTGCTCTCTCTCTTGCCCCTCTTCTCTCCTGCTCTCTTTTTCCTTGCTCTCTCCTCTTTGCTCTCTCTCTCTTTTGCTCTCTCCCCTATTCCTCTCTCTCTTTGCCCTCTCTTGCCTCTCTCCTTCTCCTCTCTCTCTCTTGCTCGCTCTCTTGCTCTCTCTTTTCCCTTCTCTCTCCCTTCTTGCTCTCTCTCTCTTTTCTCCTCTTGCTCTCTCCTCTCTCTTGCCCCTCTTGCTCTCTCTCTCTCCTTGTTTCTCCTTGCTCTCTCTCTCTCTCTTCTCCTCTCTTTCTCTCCTCTCCTGCTCTCTTTTTCTCTTGCTCTCCCCTTTTCTCTTGCCTCTCTCTCTCTTGCCCCTCTTCCCTTTGCCTCCCCTCCTCTTGCTCTCTCTTTGCTCTCTCCCTTGCTCTCTCTCTCCTCCTTGCTCGCTCTCTTGCTCTCTCTCCCCCTTGCCCCGCTCCCCTTTCTTGCTCTCTCCTCCTTTGCCTCTCTCTTGCTCCTCTCCTCTCTCTTGCTCTCCCTTTGCTCTCTCCTCTCTCTTGTTCTCTCTCTTGCCTCTCTCCTCCTTGCCTCTCCTTGCTCTTCTCTCTCCGCTCTCTCTTTCTTTTGCTCTCTCTCTTTTCTTGCTCTCTCTCTCTCTTGCTCTCTCTCCCCCCTTTTTCCCCTTCTAACTCTCCCCTCCCCTACTCTTAAAAAAAAAAAAAAAAAAAAAAAAAAAAAAAAATGGGGACTCGCAGGACCCAAGGGATCAAAAAGGTTCGGGAGGGAGAGTGGATGGGGGACAGTGGAAAAGGATGGAACAAAGTGGGAGAAAAAATTTAGGAGAGCTTTTCTAAAAAAAGGGAGAAAGAGTCTCTGTAAATTTGGAAAGGGTGTTGGAAAGGAGACAAAGAATTGGAGGCACAAGTCAAACTGCAGTACCAAGATAAGGGGCCTAGAATTTAGATAAAAGCTGGGCAGTTACAGGGGGAGTGACCAGAGAAACACACATATGAAGCTGCAGGGGTGAACAGGGAAAGGAAGAATTAGAATTATGCTAAAGGTCACTTTAATCTGCCAAGGAGGACCAAATAAAGGGGAAAATCAACGGTTGCAGATGGAAGGGGGGATAGGTCGAATCTGAGCACAAAAAGGCTATCAAAAGCCACTGAAAAATCAAGGGAAAACGACCCCAAAAAACAGGATCCAGAGCCCAGAGGGGGAGGCAAGCGAGAAGAAAGGGCAAAATCATGTTTTTCCGGGGTTCGGAGAGGGAAGGACCACACTGAAAGGAAGCAGGAAGAAAGGGAAAAGATTGAAAAATCATAAAAAAATGGTGAAAGAGGGCGAGATTGTAAATTTTCAAGAAAGGGGGTACTCAAGGTGAAAACCGACCAATCAAGCGATTCTCGGGCGGGAAAAAGTGCGGAACAGGGTCCCCAAAGAAACCACGATTGAAATACTCGAAAAGTACAAGAGGGTGTTCCAAAGAGACAAACAAAATCAAACGACAGCACTGAGGGGAGGACAAAAAAGCGAAAGGGGCGGGGAAAAGAACAAGGAGGGAACCACAAGTCTGTCAGAGCAGACAGAACAGCAAGGGGAAGCCAACACACAACACTCTCAGAACCAACAACCTCACACCCTCCCCAAAACACCCCACAACCTACCCACAGCCTCCCCAACACCCAAACATAGAACCCCCAGTATGCCACCAGGTCTCCCACCCCCCAGCCCCCCAAACCCCAGTGTTGGGAAAAAAACTGAAGTAGGTACACAAACCTGATGGAAAAACAAAAAAGGGAGGGGTGGGAAGAAAAAAGTCAAAAAAGCATCACCGGACATAAAGCTCTCACAGAAACCAAGCTTTCAGGTTGATAACAGATGCCTCTTTCCAACGGGGATACCAAATCCCGAGGAAAGACGAGGGAACAGGGGGGTGGAGAGTGGCGTTTGCGTCAAAAATCGCTGGGAATTTTTTATGGCTGGAGGAGAAGATAGCGGAGAAGAAAATGATTTCTTAGTGGGAACACTTCACTCTGGAGGTCCCAAGGTGGTAATAGCAGTGATGTATAACCCACCACAGAACAGCAGGAGGCCAAGGCAAGAGTACGACGAGAGCAATAGAGCGATGGTTGACACACTAGCTAGAGTGGCCAGAAGAGCTCATGCATGCAGGGCAAAGCTCCTGATCATGGGTGACTTTAACCACAAGGAGATAGATTGGGAGAACTGGACCCACAGGGGGGCCAAGATACTTGGGGGCTAAGATGATGGAGGTGGTACTGGAGAACTTCATGTACCAACACGTAAGGGACACTACAAGAGAGAGAGGAGAGGATGAACCAGCAAGGCTGGACTTAGTATTCACCTTCAGTAGTGCAGATATCGAGGACATCACATATGAAAGACCCCTTGGGGCCAGTGACCATGTGGTTGTAAGCTTCGAATACACAGTAGAGCTACAAGTGGGGGGAGAAGCAGGAAGGCCAGGACGAATGAAGCCAAACTACAAGAAAGGGGACTACACAGGAATGAGGAACTACCTGAACGGGGTTCAGTGGGACAGAGAACTGGCAGGGAAACCAGTTAATGAGATGATGGAATATGTAGCAATAAAAAGCAAGGAGGCTGAGGAGAGGTTTGTACCCAAGGGTAACAGGAGTAATGAAAAAGCCAGGATGAGCCCATGGTTTACCCAAAGGTGCAGGGAGGCAAAAACCAAGTGTGCTAGGGAATGGAAGAAATATAGAAGGCAAAGGACCCAGGAGAATAAGGAGAACAGTCGTAGAGCCAGAAATGAATATGCACAGATAGAAGGGAGGCCCAAAGACAATATGAAAATGACATAGCAGCGAAAGCCAAATCTGACCCGAAACTGTTGTACAGCCACATCAGGAGGAAAACAACAGTCAAGGACCAGGTAATCAGGCTAAGGAAGGAAGGAGGAGAGACAACAGAAATGACCGGGAAGTATGTGAAGAACTCAACAAGAGATTCAAAGAAGTGTTCACAGAGGAGACAGAAGGGACTCCAGAAAGACGGAGAGGTGGGGCACACCACCAAGTGCTGGACACAGTGCACACAACCGGGGAAGAAGTGAAGAGGCTTCTGAGTGAGCTAGATACCTCAAAGGCAATGGGGCCAGATAACATCTCCCCATGGGTATTGAGAGAGGGAGCAGAGGCGCTATGTGTACCCCTAACAACAATATTCAATACATCTATCGAAACAGGAGATTGCCTGAGGCATGGAAGACAGCAAATGTAGTCCCAATCTTTAAAAAAGGAGACAGACATGAAGCATTAAACTACAGACCAGTGTCACTGACATGTATAGTATGCAAAATCATGGAGAAGATTATCAGGAGAAGAGTGGTGGAACACCTAGAAAGGAATGATCTCATCAACAGCAGCCAGCATGGTTTCAGGGACGGGAAATCCTGTGTCACAAACCTACTGGAGTTCTATGACATGGTGACAGCAGTAAGACAAGAGAGAGAGGGGTGGTGGATTGCATTTTCTTGACTGCAAGAAGGCGTTTGACACAGTTCCACACAAGAGATTGGTGCAAAAACTGGAGGACCAAGCAGGGATAACAGGGAAGGCACTACAATGGATCAGGGAATACTTGTCAGGAAGACAGCAGCGAGTCATGGTACGTGGCGAGGTGTCAGAGTGGGCACCTGTGACCAGCGGGGTCCCGCAGGGTCAGTCCTAGGACCATGCTGTTTCTGGTATTTGTGAACGACATGACGGAAGGAATAGACTCTGAGGTGTCCCTGTTTGCAGATGACGTGAAGTTGATGAGAAGAATACACTCGATCGAAGACCAGGCAGAACTACAAAGGGATCTGGACAGGCTGCAGAACTGGTCCAGCAATTGGCTCCTGGAGTTCAATCCCACCAAGTGCAAAGTCATGAAGATTGGGAAGGGCAAAGAAGGCCGCAAACGGAGTACAGTCTAGGGTCAGAGACTACAAACCTCACTCAAGGAAAAAGATCTTGGGGTGAGTATAACACCAGGCACATCTCCTGAAGCGCACATCAAAACCCAAATAACTGCTGCAGCATATGGGCGCCTAGCAAACCTCAGAACAGCATTCCGACATCTTAATAAGGAATCGTTCAGGACCCTGTACACCGTATACGTTAGGCCCATATTGGAGTATGCGGCACCAGTTTGGAACCCACACCTAGCCAAGCACGTAAAGAAACTAGAGAAAGTGCAAAGGTTTGCAACAAGACTAGTCCCAGAGCTAAGAGGTATGTCCTACGAGGAGAGGTTAAGGGAAATCAACCTGACGACACTGGAGGACAGGAGAGATAGGGGGGACATGATAACGACATACAAAATACTGAGAGGAATTGACAAGGTGGACAAAAACAGGATGTTCCAGAGATTGGACACAGTAACAAGGGGACACAGTTGGAAGCTAAAGACACAGATGAATCACAGGGATGTTAGGAAGTATTTCTTCAGCCACAGAGTAGTCAGTAAGTGGAATAGTTTGGGAAGCGATGTAGTGGAGGCAGGATCCATACATAGCTTTAAGCAGAGGTACGATAAAGCTCACGGCTCAGGGAGAGTGACCTAGTAGCGATCAGTGAAGAGGCGGGGCCAGGAGCTCGGACTCGACCCCCGCAACCTCAACTAGGTGAGTACAACTAGGTGAGTACAGCATACTTCCCAGATTGGCTAATAGAAAAATGGAGTCATGGTCATGATATTTAAAGTCAGAAAAATATGAATGTATAAATAAGGAAAATTTGTCAGAATCTGCAACACACACACACAAAAAAAAAAAGACGCCACAGTTATACATAGAGAATAAATAGATCCTAAAGGATACGCGAAAAAAAATCGTTAATGTAGTGATTAATGATTTCTGTGGTATTATTTATATCAATATTAATACAAGTATACCTAGGAAGTAGGTTGGTAAACAGGAACCGCCCAGAGAAGGACTACCGTCCTGCCGAGAGTAATATGGAAATATATAAGTGTTTTGAATGATGGTAGGATTGCGGGTGTGTTTTGTCTCATAAACATGAATGATTTCAGGTACGTCTTGATACTTTTACTTTCACTTAGGTTATAAAACTCATGCATATACATGGACAAACTCACACACCACACACACACACACACACACACACACACACAGGATCCTCCAAGAGAAACCACGGTTGAAAAGTTCGGAAGAGTACAAGAAGGTGTTCCTAGACAGAGACAGAACACAAACAGAGAGAAAGCAGCTGAGTGAGAGAAAAAAAAAGTGAAAGGAGCTAGGAAAGGAGACAAGAATGGAACCAGCAGAGGTCAGTCAGAGCAGAACAGAGCAGCAAGGGCAAGCACACACACAACTATCCTCAGAACCCCACAACCTATCACACCATCCCAACACACAATACAATCCATACCCACAGCTTCCACCCAACCCCCAACCATAGAATCCCACAGTATGCTACCAGGTCTCCCACCCTCACAGGCCCCCCAAACCACAGTGTTGGAAAGGAAACTGAAGGTATGGTACACAAACGCTGATGGAATAACAAACAAGTGGGAGGAGTGGCACGAAAAGTCAAAGAGGCATCACCAGACATCATAGCGATCAGAGAAACCAAGCTTACAGGTATGATAACAGATGCCATCTTTCCAGCGGGGATACCAGATCCTGAGAAAAGACAGAAGAACAGGGGGGGTGGAGGAGTGGCATTGCTGATCAAACACCGATGGAATTTGATGAGCTGGAGAGAGGGAGACAGCGGAGAAGAAAGTGATTACATAGCGGGAACGCTTCACTCTGGTGGTCCCAAGGTGATAATTGCAGTAATGTATAACCCACCACAGAACAGCAGGAGGCCAAGGCAAGAGTATGATGAGAGCAATAGAGCGATGGTTGACACACTGGCTGCAGTGGCCAGAAGAGCTCATGCATGCAGGGCAAAGCTCCTGATCATGGGCGACTTTAACCACAAGGAGATCGAATGGGAGAACTTTGAGCCACATGGGGGCCAAGATACATGGAGGGCTAAGATGATGGAGGTGGTGCTGGAAAACTTCATGTACCAACACGTAAGGGACACTGCAAGAGAGAGAGGAGAGGATGAACCAGCAAGACTGGACTTAGTATTCACCTTGAGTAGTGCAGATATTGAGGACATCACATATGAAAGACCCCTTGGGGCCAGCGATCATGTGGTTTTGAGCTTCGAATACACAGTAGAGCTACAAGTGGAGGGGGAAGCAGGAAGGCAAGGACAAATGAAACCAAACTACAGGAAAGGGGACTACACAGGAATGAGGAACTTCCTGAATGAGGTTCAGTGGGACAGAGAACTGGCAGGGAAGCCAGTTTATGAGATGATGGAATATGTAGCAACAATGTGCAAGGAGGCTGAGGAGAGGTTTGTACCCAAGGGTAACAGGAATAATGAAAAAGCCAGGATGAGCCCATGGTTCACCCAAAGATGCAAGGAGGCAAAAACCAATTGTGCTAGGGAATGGAAGAAATATAGAAGGCAAAGGACCCAGGAGAATAAGGAGAGCAGTCGAAGAGCCAGAAACGAATATGCACAGATAAGAAGGGAGGCCCAACGTCAATATGAAAACGACATAGCAGCAAAAGCCAAATCTGACCCGAAGCTGTTATACAGCCACATCAGGAAGAAAACAACCGTTAAGGACCAGGTAATCAGGCTAAGGAAGGAAGGAGGAGAGACAACAAGAAATGACCGTGAAGTATGTGAGGAACTCAACAAGAGATTCAAAGAAGAGTTCACAGAGGAGACAGAAGGGGCTCCAGAAAGACGGAGAGGTGGGGTACACCACCATGTGCTGGACATAGTACACACAACCGAGGAAGAAGTGAAGAGGCTTCTGAGTGAGCTAGATACCTCAAAGGCAATGGGCCAGATATAACATCTCTCCATGGGTCCTGAGAGAGGGAGCAGAGGCGCTATGTGTACCCCTAACAACAATATTCAATACATCTATTGAAACAGGGAGATTGCCTGAGGCATGGAAGAAAGCAAATGTGGTCCCAATCTTTAAAAAAGGAGACAGAAATGAAGCACTAAACTACAGACCAGTGTCACTGACATGTATAGCATGCAAAATCATAGAAAAGATTGTCAGGAGAAGAATGGTGGAACATCTAGAAAGGAATGATCTCATCACCAGTAGACAACATGGTTTCAGAGACGGGAAATCCTGTGTCACAAACCTACTGGAGTTCTATGACATGGTGACAGCAGTAAGACAAGAGAGAGAGGGGTGGGTGGATTGCATTTTCTTGGACTGCAAGAAGGCATTTGACACAGTGCCACACAAGAGATTAGTGCAAAAAAACTGGAGGACCAAGCAGGGATAACAGGGAAGGCACTGCAATGGATCAGGGAATACTTGTCAGGAAGACAGCAGCGAGTAATGGTACGTGTGAGGTGTCAGAGTGGGCACCTGTGACCAGCGGGGTCCCACAGGGTCAGTCCTGGGAAATCAGTGCTGTTTCTGGTATTTGTGAACGACATGACGGAAGGAATAAACTCCGAGGTGTCCCTGTTTGCAGATGACGTGAAGTTGATAAGAAGAGTTCAGTCGATCGAAGACCAGGCAGAACTACAAAGGGATCTGGATAGGCTGCAGACCTGGTCCAGCAACTGGCTCCTGGAGTTCAATCCCACCAAGTGCAAAGTCATGAGGATTGGGGAAGGGCAAAGAAGATCGCAGACGGAGTACAGTCTAGGGGGGCCAGAGACTACAAACATCACTCAAGGAAAAAGATCTTGGGGTGAGTATCACACCAGGCACATCTCCTGAAGCGCACATCAACCAAATAACTGCTGCAGCATATGGGCGCCTAGCAAACCTCAGAACAGCATTCCGACATCTTAATAAGGAATCGTTCAGGACCCTGTACACTGTGTACGTTAGGCCCATATTGGAGTATGCGGCACCAGTTTGGAACCCACACCTAGCCAAGCATGTAAAGAAACTAGAGAAAGTGCAAAGGTTTGCAACAAGACTAGTCCCAGAGTTAAGAGGTATGTCCTATGATGAGAGGTTAAGGGAAATCAACCTGACGACACTGGAGGACAGGAGAGATAGGGGGGGACATGATAACGACTTACAAAATACTGAGAGGAATTGACAAGGTGGACAAAGACAGGATGTTCCAGAGACTGGACACAGCAACAGGGGGACACAGTTGGAAGCTGAAGACACAGATGAATCAAAGGAATGTTAGGAAGTATTTCTTCAGCCACAGAGTAGTCAGGAAGTGGAATAGTTTGGGAAGCGATGTAGTGGAGGCAGGATCCACACATAGCTTTAAGCAGAGGTACGATAAAGCTCATGGTTCAGGGAGAGTGACCTAGTAGCGACCAGTGAAGAGGCGGGGCCAGGAGCTTGGACTCGACCCCTGCAACCTCAACTAGGTGAGTACAACTAGGTGAGTACACAGTTAATCACAAGAGATTAGTGCAAAAGCTGGAGGACCAGACACGGGTAACAGGAAAGGCACCACAATGGATCAGGGAATACCTGTCAGGAAGACAACAGCGAGTCATGGTACGTGGCGACGTGTCAGAGTGGGCGCCTGCGACGAGTGGGGTTCCACGGGGGTCAGTCCTAGTACCGGTGCTGCTCCAGGTATTTGTGAATGGCCTACAACCTGTCCAGATTCCTTTGGAGTTCAACACCACCAAGTGCAAAGTCATGAAGATTGGGGAAAGGCAAAGGAGACCGCACACGGAGTATAGTCTAGGGGGCCAGAGACTACAAACCTCACTCAAGGAAAAGGGTCTTTGGGTGAGTATAACACCAGGCACATCTCCTGAGGCGCACGTCAACCAAATAACTGCTGAAGTATACGGGCGCCTAGCAAACCTAAGAACAGTATTCCGACATCTTAATAAGGAATCGTTCAGGACCCTGTACACCGTGTACGTTAGGCCCATACTAGAGTATGCAGCACTAGTTTGGAACCCACACCTTGCCAAGCATGTAAGGAAACTAAAGAAAGTGCAGAGATTTGCGACAAGACTAGTCCCGGAGCTAAGGGATATATGCGAGGAGAAGTTAAGAGAAATTAACCTGAAGACACTGGAAGACAGGAGAGATAGAGATGATATGATAACGACATATAAAATGCTGAGAGGAATCGACAAAGTGGACAGAGACAGAATGTTCCAGTAATGGAACACAGCAACAAGGAGTCATAGTTGGAAATTGAAGACTCAGATGAATCACAGGGATGTTAGGAAGTATTTCTTCAGTCACAGAATTGTCAGGAAGTGGAATAATTTGGGAAGTGATGAAGTGGAGGCAGATCCATACATAGCTTTAACAAGAGGTATGATAAAGCTCATGGAGCAGGAAGAGTGTCCTAGTAGTGACCAGTGAAAAGGCGGGGCCAGGAGCTATAATTCGACCCCTGTAATTACAACTGGGTGAATACAGCTAGGTGAGTACATACAAACGCACACACACACACGTGTGTGTGTGTGTGTGTGTGTGTGTATATATATGTATATATATATATATATATATATATATATATATATATATATATATATATAATATATATAAATATTAATATATATATATATATATATATTATATAATATATGTCGTGCCGAATATGTAAAACTGGTCAATTAGCAAGAACTCATTTAAAATTAAGTCCTTTCTAAAATTTTCTCTTATAAGTTTAAAGATATATTTTTTTCATTGATGTTAATGTAAAAAATTTTAATTTTGCATCAAAAGAATCTTAAAAACTTACCTAACCTTATTATAACAAGATCAATTTATTTTAGCCTAACCCAACTAAATATATTTTAGATTTGTTTACAATAATTTAATACTAAACAAACACAGTGAAATATATTTTTTTCGTTAGGTTCAGAATGATTTTGGCGAAATTATTGCATACACAAATTTTCACTTGTCCTATATGGCAAGATGAACGTTGCTATTTAAGCAAGATCGCAAGTTTCTGCCTATTCGGCACGACATATATAATACTATTTGGGTTTTTCTATTTTTAAGTAGTTTTTTGTTTTTCTTTATTTCCTTTTATCTCCACGGGAAAATGGAACAGAATTCTTCCTCAGTAAGTTGTGTATGACGTAATAAGCGACTAATATGTTGATAGCAAGGGGTTAGTAACTCCCTTCTCCTGTATACATTAATAAATTTAAAAGAATAAACTTTCATTTTCCGTTTTAGGTGACCCTCCATCGGTGGGATACGGCCGATATGTTGAAAAAAATAGCGTTAATAACGACTTGTTTCATCTGTTAAGCAGAAGTAATGGATATATGTATATGAGGTGACCATTCCCTTCGCCTCTTAGGAGTAAGTTTGAGGTGATCAGTCCCACGAAACTGAAGTGTATTCGGTTCCATAACTTCAGATAATAACAACCTCCTGAGATGGCCAAACATTTCGAGATAAAAATATTAAATTACTGAACATGTGTCTTACTCAAGCGCTGCAGTGAACCTAAAGTTTGTGCAAGAAAGGTATTTAAAAAACCGACAATATGAAAGTTAAGACATTTTGTGCAACTTCTGGATATCTTCATTAGAACTTTCGATCCAGTGTTTCAAT
>NW_026509017.1:0-14999 GCF_026875155.1 Cherax quadricarinatus
GAAACAAATTTGCCTAGAAATGCTCTGCATAACAAGGGGGCTTTCTATATAGTATAGTCATGATGTCAGCTAGGTTGTATACTTTGGTACATGTACTTGTAATAAATAAGGAAATTATATTATAAAAAAATTCCGGAAAATACGAAAATGAGCTAAATCGTATAAAAAACCAGCTTAACTCTTGGCAACACTCCTCTGTAGAAGAATCATTTTTTTATTTATTTATTTATTTATTTTCTTTGCAAATAAGTACATTGAGATTTTGTATTACATTCGTGGGTTTTGCACTACAAACAGAGCCTCTTATTAGGCCTAGGCATATGGGCCAACTTAACATTATTGACTTACAGACTAACTTAACTTAAGAATTATGTCTAGTTTGTGCAGTAGAATAATTAATTATTTATAAGTTTTAACAGTAATTATTAATTAAAGTGGATCTAATTTATATAAGACAAAAGATATATTCATATATTCAAAAAATGCTTTTTGTGAAAACAATGATTCAATTATATACCTTAACAATGATAAAAGGTTCCAAGTAATTGTTGAAATTATGATGCGGAAACATTAGTGAGTAAGTATGTACTGAGTATTTCGCAATTATAGTCGTAGGGTGATAAGTGGCTTTTGAGTAAGAGTCTTAAATAAGAATTTTCAGACCGGTTTACTTTAGTATCTCCTGGTAATGAATTCCGTAATTTGGGCCCTTTATGTGCATAGAGTTTGTTACACAGTGTGATAAGTACACGAGGTAATAAAAAAGAGATCTGTATCTGTGTTATGGCATGTGTTCCTCGAAGGTTGGTGAGGAAGAAGCTTGGTGGAGGGTTTATATTTGTGTGTATTGTTCTGTGTATGTATAGACACATGAATAAATATGGATGTTCTTAATGGTGAGCAGATGTCAGACTTTTGAAAAATGGTTGGATTTGCTGGCGGGGTGGGAATTTGTTATAATTCCTGACTGCTACCTTTTTGCTGGGTTTATTAGAGTCTTAAGTGATTGAGTGTTGTAGATCCCCATGCACAAATTCCATAGGTGAGGGGTAAGGGTAAACGAGTTAATGGTACATGCCAGGAGAGCTGATTGTGGAACGTAGTAACCTTATATCTTTGATAGTATACCTACAGTCTTAGGAGATATTCTTGGTGGTTTGTTGTATGTGTGTCTGGAACTTAAAAGGCACTGTCAAGGTGGATACCTAGGAATTTTCCCCTCTGTAAATCATGTGAATGATGATTCCGTTTTAGCAGTAATGTTTAATTGGACGAGTTTGCAGCTTGTTTCAAACTGAAATGAAATATATTTTTATCAGTATTCAGGGTAAGTTTATTAGCTCATCCAGGCAGATATTTCTCAGTCCAGCATTGAGCATTGATTGCTAGTATGACAGGTTTGGGTGGGAAGAAGACGTATATTGTGTCAACTGCCGAATAATATGGGTTTGAGATAGCTGTGATGCATTTGGTAGATCATTGATGTAGATGAGAAAGAGGAGTGGCTCCAAGGACACTCCCTTGTGGACTCCTACTGAGTGGTTGGGTGAAGAGTTTTTGCACCATTTGCGAACACGTATTGCTTCTGTTACAAAGGTATGGCTTTAGGTATTTTGAGGAGTGGCCTCTGATACCATAGTGCATTTAATTTAGAGTACAACATTTCATGTCGACGTTACTTGTATCATAAACTTTACGTAAATCAATGAAATATGCCAAGCGGGACTATCTTTCTTTTCGAGTGGCTGTATATAATTAGTTCTAAGCATGTGTATGATAAGCACATTGTGCTTTATTATGCCTGAAATCCAAACTTAACAAGGGTTTAATATGTTGTTGAGACATGGAGGAATAGATCGTCTATGAATAATTTTTCAAATATTTTAGAGAGCAGTGGTAAGTTAGGATATTGGTCTATAGTAATTCAAGTCAGCTTGGGTCACCTCCTTTAAGGATTTGAGTGACCCTCGCTATTTTGAGGTTTTGATCACATGTCGTCATTTTTCCATATTTTTTCCTGATTTTTTGTTTCATTTACCTTCTTGTATTATTTCTTTATATGGTAAATACTCCAGAAGAACAATTTTTGGCATAATACCGAGCGGTCCTCCGCATGATCAAGTTATTGCTAGTGAGGATGAGGGATAATCACCGTCCTCTTATACCTTCCTGAGTACTTGTATTAGAGAAAACGTAGTGCATACAGGGCTAACTGTGATATACACTCCTAATGCACCATAAACCTGGAAAAAATTTATTTTTCAGGTTTATGTTTTTATCGTATTCGTCAGTATCTCGAAAGTAAGTTTATTCATTTATAATTTTGCCCCCTAGCCATTACTAATGATAGGAAAATGCAGGTGAATTTCACAAGCAAACTAAAGAATAATTGTTTTACACACTGGTAAAGTTATTTTGAAAATATCACAATTTATTTTTATTTTGTCGAAAGGGAAAAGAGCAGATATTTGCTAAATGTCAAAACCATACTAAACCTTTTTTTTTTAAACAATGAAAATATCATAAATTCAGTAAATAGCTCCGTGATAAATTCGGATTAGCAATGTTTCATCAGGCAAGCAGTGTCCAAACAGCTTCTCACAGTGCCAGTACGTGTACACACTTGCCATATATGATTTTTAATTAAATATTTTTTTTCTAGTTATTTGTGGTTACCTTATTGAAACCTGGCAATAATGTGATGGAAATTGAAAGAAATTGAAAACGATAAACAGCGATGTGGAAATTATTTTAATTTTCCGAAGTTATGGTGCCTAATATGTGTTAATGTATTGGTGTTGGTCTGAACTGTATTTGAAAGGGAAAAGAACCAAAGAGGGGCAGCTTAGAGGCATCACGAGGGGTGGCATGGGCAGAGGCTGGGTCAGGGGGGAGATGGGATTATTGACCTCGGGAGTGGAGCATATAGACCTAGGGTTTAGTTAGTTTAATATTTTATTATGCTCTCGTACCCATCCTGTGGCGGTAGTCAAAAGATTACAGAGGTATGTGGAAATTTATTTGGTCCCTTAAGATCCACAGGACCGATCCGACATGGCCATAATGGAACGGCTGAAGCTGGGTGGCGCCTTTAAACACACCCAAACAAAAGACGTACTCCCCACATCATAAACACATTTCTCTCCCCGGGGGTGGCGTGATGGTAGGCACATATTTATTTTATAGATTTAGCCCTTCAGGGAAGGATAGGTAGTTTTACTGGTAATACACTAATATTAGATTATTGAGGAACTGTAGTATAATAATAATGTAGACCTAAGACCTTAACATGTAGTAATAGGCCGATAATGTAAGGCAAACATAGGATAAGTTATAGGGAGAACTGCAGCCCCTAGTGTGAAATGAAGAACGAGGGTCTGGAAGAGAGACCAGCTCGTTCTTACTTAAGACAGACACCAACTGGGACAAGACATGCCATTGAGCAGCAGAAACGCGTCCCCCCAAGTGTCTTCAATTCGGAGACCTGTGAAATCTGGTAGAGCAACCTCGATGTCGAGCCGTAGATGACCTCCTCCGTCGGGCCCATACAGTAAGACAAGACTCCACTATATCTCATAATTTTCTGGCCAGTTCTGGGGAGATTGGAGTGAGTTTGATCTTGGCCCGTGCGAGTCCTCCACCCACAGGGCCAAGGGAGAAGCCACTAAAGTGGCCAGTATGAGACGGTGCGTGATTTTGTGAAGAAGAACAGCTAGTTCAGGGATGTCTGAAGCTTCACCACCTATACCACAAGTTTCAGTGACTAAGGAGTTTAGACTTTGTTTCAAGTGTTGTGGAGAAACAATTTGCCAGGGTACTGTAAGCGCCCCAACTCAATGAGTGTCGGGGCTGGCCGAAAGGTAGGCAACCACAGTGCACTGTGGTCCTATTGACACAGATCAGCACGAAGCTAAGGAGAGCAAAACCGCAAGAAAGGAGAGGTGAGCAAGGACGAGTGTGGTGAGTGCGGCACTGGGGGAATTTGTTCTGGGGTAGCAGTTTTCATTGTGCGGTGGCCTTGCCCCCTAATGGCGTTGGTTACGAATGGGAAGAAGTCTGAAACGACCGTTTGTTCTTGAAGGGGGGGCACAGAGATCCTTTATAAAAAGAGAGTCTAGCAATTAGGTTGAGCTGAAACAGGTGGTAATTTTTGCAAAAGGGGGGGGTTTGGGGGGAAGTCCCACCAGGTCTTACCCCGTAGCAATGTGCGGTCGGGTTTGCCGGCATCAACGGAAATTTCAGCCTTGATGTGAAGAAGTGCCTAATATCATTCCACTAAGGGACGGGGCCGCAGCAGTCAAACATTTGGGGGGAGTTAGGTGTAAAGCTAGCAAACCAGACTTGCTACAATTTATAATAGGGATCTTGGTAGGAGGAGATTACATAGAGGGGTTTTCGTTCTCAGAAGGGTACAAGGAGGGGTTGGCCTGACGGGGCCCAGCGGGGTACATGTAGGGGCGGGACCGCTCATTTCCCTGCGACCCCAGGAGAGGGGGCTCCAGTTTACAGCGACAAGGTGTATGGTGATGCAGATTGGGGGCATGAAGGTCTGTCAGAGACGAAATCTGGCAATCCGACAGGAGCCGGGGTCCATAAACTATGGGCCCTGGAGTAGTGGGGTTTAAAGGTGACCAGCCCCCCCCCAAAAAAAAGAAATGTTCGAGATTACTTGAAACCATGTGTAGTTCAGGGAGGCCAGACTGGGTGCGCCCCCAGGGGAAGGGGACACCCAAGCTGCCCACTAATTTAAGAAGGCACGGGTCAGTTGAATTCGGGTAAACCCCTGACCAAGAAGGGCTGGTGGGGAATATGATGTATTATTAAGGGAACAGGGGGCCCTTTGGGGTTCTTTTGGAAAATGCCCAATGCCAGCCGGGGGAAAAACCCATTATCTTCAAACACATGGCGTCCCCAAAGGAGTCGAACCACTCCATAGAGTAGTCTTCAACTGCAGCTCACAGGGAGCCCCCCCAAGGCCAAAGTTGAATGACTGTTGCTCTCAGGGCCCCCTGATGAGAAATTAGCAGATTTTGTTGGATTAGGACAGAAAGTACCCCTATGCGGCAGACATTAGCAAACCCTCCAGTTTGGGTTGCAGCCACAAGACAGGACTACAAAAAGGTTTCTTGGGGTTTGATTGACGGGGAGGTGCCCGAGGAGGATTGATACCTACAGTTTTCGGGGGCAGTGTTTTTTGGTGCACTATTCACCTTCCTATTCGGCTCCATGACTACCACCTTGTAAAACGTAACACCCTGCTTAAAGAATTTACTGAAGACCCTTTTTATGTGGAAACATGCAAGGTACATTCAGATAAAAGGCTGTTGAGGGACATTTTTGAGGTCAAATCAGGAGATGCTCTGGGCTAACAGCCTTGAGAAAATGGGTGAAAACAATCCAAACGTTGCGGGGCACGGTGGAACATGACTATGTGGCTACCAGCCTAGGTAACTTTGGTGTTGGGACTGATGGGAAATCAAGGAAGACAGACTTAGGCAAAAGGGGAAAACCCGATGGGAAGGAAGGGAAACCAGGGGGCTTTGCTGAGCAAATGCAGACTCCCTTTCGATCCTTTGGGTTTGTTGAACCCCCCCATTCGGGGAAAGGGATGTAGTGCAACAGCCTGGGGCTGAACCTATTTGGGGACCCCCCCAAAAAAACAGTCTGCCAGGGGGGGATCTGGTTACAAAAATCTAGCAGAATTGCAAGTTCACATTCCCCAGGTCCATGGGGTGCACTGGGCGGGACTATGGCTTGATGTCTTCGTGATGCCTCCTCCAGGGCTAGGGGGCAGAGAAAATTTTGGGGGCCCGGGGGGCCAGGTCATCGGGCCCCGCGTGCGGGGGTACCCCCCTGAGGGTTTGCTCGATCCCAAAGCTAGAGTCAGGCGATGTTGCTGGGAGAAAGATGGGAAAAGTACTAGAGGAGGTGTTGAGAAATCTGGGGGGAAACCACCCCTGTGTATGGCGCTCGGAGGGGGCCCTTTACAGTGGGTACAGAACGAAAATTCTAAGCTCCCCTATGTGGGAAAATCGGGTAAAGGAGATAGGGGAATACAGTACGTAAAAATTTTTACATCTACAGATCAAACCCCGCCGACCTGATAGCCGAGGGGGACACACAAAAGCTGGTAAAAGCGAGTTTTGGGTTTTCAAACCCCAGAGTTTACGGAAAGGGGAATTGCGGGCCGGAAAAATTCGGGGAAAAACCAGAGCTAGTCATTTTTGCGGGGGAACCCGACCTGAATTATTTGCCCCCAGGTGCTACTCCTTTGGAGGAAACTTATAGGAGTCCGGAATGGTATTTCGATTTGTGAGGAAGCTGCATGACAAGGTAACCCAAGGTGACAGTTATCCCCGGGGGGCCCCAGAGAATTTTGGGATAAGCAGTACAAAGGGAGGGGTTTTCCCCGGGTGCTGGAATACTGGCGACCAGGCAGCAGGTTATGGCATCGGGCGTGTGTCCAACGACGTCTCGGGAACAGTAAATTGGTTCATCTTTGGGATTTTTCCCTAGATCATGCGGGGCAAATAAGATGCAGGGGGAAAAAAAAACTTTGAGCTCAACTTGGGGCCCAAACATTCCATGCAAACTGGAAAGGGGGGATGGGTCAGAGCTTGATACAATTTCCATCAGAGGCCCTCACAGGGGGGGTTTGGAGATCCCCCTCCCTCCTACGCAGAATTTTGGGGTACTAAAGGGGTCGAGCTCCCTCAAAGGGTGCTAAAGGTTTGCATGGTCTCCCGGGTGGTCGAGGAGGACCCTCCATCCCCAAGGTCCCCCCACCGCTGCCCGGAGCGGGTACATATTTGACAGGCCCTTTGAGACTGTGGGGAATAGACTAACGGGGGCACACATGAAGAACCCCGGAGAGATGGGTGGGCCCTCAGAAAGTATTTGTCCCCTGTTTATTGTGCACTACTCGAGCTGGCATTTGGATTTGGCAGAAGATTTTTCAACAGGACTTTCGTGAAGTTGTTCGGGAGGTTTACAGCCGATTCTTTTTGCCCGCGATTGATTTTTCCAGACAATGGCAAAAAGCTTTGGGCTCCCGAAAAAGTTTTCGGGAAATCTTAGGGAAACGGAGAAGTACGGAACACCTAAAGAAAATAAGTGCGAGTGGAGGTTCATAGCCCCCAGGGCGCCTTGGCAAGGGGAATTCTATAATTAGGTGGGCACAGTCAAGGGGTGCATTCGGAAGGTTTGCACAGAGGGAGTGAGTTTTGATGATGAGGACAGTGTTAGCTGAGATAGGGCAAGAGTCAATAACGGCCTCTGCCCTACGTGCAAAATGGGATTGACGAGCGGGAAGCCCTCCCCCCCATCACATGCGTTTGGAAGGGGACTGACCCCCTTCCCTGAATTTTTGAGCAGTCTTCCAAGGAGCTGGATTTTTAGGGGCCAAGGGTCCCCCCACAATAAAGAACTCACAGGAGTAAAACAACTGTGAACATCCGGGAAAAAATGGAACCGGTGTGGGCGCGGGGATTATTGACAACCCGCGGGAACATTTCTTTGGTCCCGCCCCCGAGGAAAAATAAGTGATGCTAAGTGAAGGGGACCGGTGCTGTAGAACCCGGGGTGCCAGGCTATGGCCTTTTGGGGCCTGTTGTGTCGACCCACCCAGAAAAAGGCTGGGCATTGGGAAAAGGGTGAAGGGGGAAATGAATGGTTCGAGACTTTAAAGACCCATAACGGTTTTACCTCTGAGGTCCACAGGTGGGAAAGGGACAGGGAAAAATTTAACCAGGGCGCCCGTCTGGCCCCCCCCGGGGAGACCGTCAACGGCGTCAAGTCCAGGGCCCACGGGGAGGGCCTGCAGGGGCCCAGATTTGATCTAGACTTGGCCTACCTTTCCGGGGGGGAGGATGTGGAATTTATTTTTCCCTAAATTCCACAGGGGCCCATCCGACATGGCCGTAAGCAAACGGCTGAGCTGGGTGGCCCTTAAATCACCCAAACAAAAGGGTTCTCCCCCGTCATAAGACATTTTTCCCCCGGAGGGGGCGTGGTGGTAGGCACTTATTTATTTTTAGATTTTCCCTTCAGGGAAAGGGGTAGGAGTTTTTCTGGAGTACACTAAATAAATTTGGATTATTGAGGCAACTGTAGTAATAAAATGTAGACCTAAACCTTTTCAAGGTAAATAGGGGATAATGTAGGCAAACATAGGATAAATTAGCTAGGGAGAACTGGCAGCCCAGTTTTTAATGAAGAGCGAGGGTTGGAGAGAGACCGTCGTCTTTTAAGACAGCACCAATGGACAAGCAGCCATATCACAGCGGCGCCCCCCCCGTGTCTTACATTCGAGACCTGGGAAATTGGTAGAGGCACCTCGAGTACCGTAGATGCCTCCTCGTAGGCCCACAGTAAAACAAAACCTCCACTTTATCTCATGATTTCTGGCCCGTGTCTGGGGGTTGTGAGTGAGTTTGATTTTTGGGCCGTTTTGCAGCGGGGGGTGAAGCCCCGTAAGTACCATTCCTCGTCTATGTAGAAGCTGTGTAAGTCTGCATGTGTACTAGGGGTACCACCCCCCTTTGGGTTAGAATTTTGAGTGCAGGCAGGTCATAATAACGATTGAATTGCAGGGAAATTTAAGGGTCCTGGTTGCATGTGGTTCTGGGGAAAATCCAAAGGGCTAAGGTAAACTTAGGGGGGTTGAAGCCCGGATTATGCTGCAACACCCCTAAATTAGTCCCTTTTTAGTGCATGCAGGCAGTTTCTTCACCTTCAATCATTTGTGAAAATCTGTCCTAAAGCCACTTGTGGGCTGAGGTACCCACTCAAACTGGGGGCAAAAGAGTTTGCCGGGGGAGGGGGCTCACTTGGGGGCAGTCCCCAATTTTCAAAGGACATAATTTGGGCCAGGATGGACTCCTATTTTTTTAAGTTTAGCAAATTACAGAGGTAATGAACTCACAATTTTTCAAAGGTAAAGAACTCACCAATTTTTCAAAGGTAATGAACTCCGGTAGGTTGGTCATAAAACAGACAAGTTACAAAGGTATTCAGATTTAAAAGGACGTAATGGGTCCAGGGACTGGGCCCCCCAAAATTTTGATGCTGAACTAGGACAAAAGGGAATGAACTCACAAATTGCAAGGTAATGAATCGTAAGAATGGTTCTTTTCGTTTTTACATGGGTACAATCTGAACAATTTTGGTAAGAGCAATTCACACTTTTACACCCGGGCCAAAATGTAAGAGTTATTTGGGCAAATATTGATTGTTGAGTCACCAAAACAACACACACACACACAACACCACACAACACACACACACACACACATGCACCACTCCCCTCACACTCACACTCACACTCACCACACACACACACACCCACACCCAATACAAACACACACACACACAATACATAACAACACACACCAACACACACAAAACACACACACAACACACCACCACACACCACACCAAACACACACAAAACACACACACACACACATACGGGGGCCTGGCAAACCTGAGAGTAGCGTTCCCATACCTTAATAAGGAATCTTTAAGACACTGTACACTGTGTATGTTAGGCCCCAATGGAGTATGCAGACCAGTCTGGAACCCCCACCTGGTCAAGCACACAAGAAGTTAGAGAAAGTACAAAGGGTTTGCAACAAGGCTAGTCCCAGGCTCAGGGAAAAGTCGTACAAGGAAAGGTTGAGGGAAAATTTACTGACGACACTGGAGGACAAAGGGTCAGGGGGGACTGATAACACATACAAGATACTGCGGGGAATAGACAAGGTGGCAGAGATAGGTTTTTCCCAGAGGGAACAGAAACAAGGGGGCACAACTGGAAGCTGAAAACTCGAGAGTCACGGGGGGGTTAGGGGTATTTCTTCAGATAAGTCGTCAGGAAGGAAAAGCCCCAGAATGAAGTAGTGGGGCAGGAACCCAAAATTAAATTTTTAAAAAGAGGATGATCGCTCAGGAAACGGGGGGAGAGGACCTAGTAGCGATCAGTGAAGAGGCGGGACAAGGGGTGAGTTCGACCCGCAACCCAATTAGGGGGTACAAATTTGGTGGTACACACCACAACCCAAAAACACACACCAACCACACACACACACACACAAAAAAAAACACACACCCTTTCACACACTCATAACAAACTCATACACACACATGCACACACACACACACCACACACACACACACACACACACAACACACCACACCAACACACACACCGACGCACATAACACGCCACCCCACACCACACACACAACCACACACACACACACACCAACACACACACACACAACCACACACACAAACCACCCCACCACACCAACTCTAACACACAGCACGCCACAGCATGCAACAGGCCCATGCTAATCGACATGTGCCTAGGAAAAAAGGGAACTAACACACAACACACACCAGGAGTTGGACTCGACCCCCGAACCTAACTAGGGGTACGTACACACACACACAAAAACAACACACACACGCCACACACAACACACACACACACACACACACCCAACACACACACACACACACACACACACATACACACACGCACACCCACCACAGGGGGGTGTTGAGTTAACTGGAAGAGGGGAAAATTGGGGGTTTCCCATGGGCCGAACGGATTAGTGGTCCTCTTATGAAGGAAGTGTTGTAACGGTTCCTGGTGTAGAAAGGGGGGTGTAAGTTGTTGAAACCCCTGTAAAGGGGATGTAATGGTATTTGTGAGAGACCCCAGGCAGGTACGACGGGGTGGCCCCTTACGAGTGTTCAGGGGGAAAAAAACCCCTGATTTTAAATCACCACTATCGGGGTCATGTTTTTAAACAATCGACTCAAAACTGTGAAAAATTTTGGGACATTAAGCTCTTGGAAATTTTAGGGAAAACAGTGATAATAACGTCCCAAATTTTAAGGAAATTTTTGAAATGATAGGAGCGCCATTTCCCCAGTGGTGAGCACATTTTTAACCTCGGTTTCCCGTCCTGAGGTGTGGAACTTTTTCGGAGTCACGACTTTTGAATCGGGGCAACCAAGTGATATCATAATCCTGTTGGAAGAAGATCCGTTTCAGCTGGCAGGATATTGGGATCTGAGGAGGTATTGTCCTCTTCACTCTTGGGCTGAGAGGATCTACTGCGCAGACGCTCCTCAGTTGCCTGTCAGTGGTGGTGTGAGGAGGTGGTGTTTGCGCCTCCGTTGACACCTCAGGAAAATTACTGCTGTCAACATGGCTGTTTGTCATAGACGCCTGATTAATTCTGTTGGCATTGAGCTTCTCCGGGGGACGATTTCGACTAGTTCAGCGCAGGTTCTCTTACTTAAAATCATCAGAGAGACGTATGGAATTCAAGATGGAGAATTATATGGAGTGGCTTTAAATTGAGCGCATAGAATCTTCGTGAAACTGCTCACTGCAACAGTATATGAATCGTTGGTTAATCGTTTCCAAGACGTGAGCCTTGATGTTACTCCTGCTGTACGTGTGAGAATGAGTGATGTTTCCAGGCATTATACCTGAATTAAGTTACGTAACGTTCCCTTTGAGGCGGATGAAGCTGATATCAGAAAAGTCTTCGAGAAATATGGGACAGTTCATTTTGCCCAGCATGGTATATGTGGGTAGCAGGCTCCTACGCAGGTCTGCCAGAAGGTACTTTTAACCTTAAAATGACATTGAAACATCCCATACCGTCCTACGTTTATCTTCAGGAATTCAGGACACAGGTCATGGTTTGTATCCTGGACAAAGGCGTACTTGTCGCCTATGTGGTGAGTATGACCACATAAGCTGCAGCATGTGAGAAGAAAAGACGCGTGCCTGAACCTGTGGTAGAAGACGCAGCCCCTGTTCTTACGGGTGGCAGGTGAAGATCAATCACCTGAGGGAGGGTGTGGTCGTTTGTAGAGTAAGATGGTGGAGCAAGCTTTAAGGACTGGGGGTGGTCTCCCCCTCAGTTCCCTGCCCCAGAATCTCCTTCAGTGACTTCTGCAGGGATGGTACCACGGGAGGAAGTGTTGGAAATAGAGAAAGAATTGGAGTAAGTTTTGAAGACCTTGTCACCGCCTGATGACGTTACATCTGAGCAAGAAGTAGCTGGAGAGTTATCGCTTCCAGCTTGTCAACGAAATGAGAATTTGGGGATTAATGATGTGACTGAGAAGCCAGTGGAATTAATAAATCATTGTAAAAGTGGATGTTGAGGTTCACCGTGAGGCTTCCCCAGACCATGTTATGGGGGACATGATTGTAACAAGGAAACGGGCAGCTACGTCAGACTTGGATGATGTCCTCACGCCAGCACAGAGGCCTGGGAAGCAGAGTGGGATGGTAGGAGAGGGAAGAGGTGGCGATGGGGAAGGTCATGATAGGAGACATCGGAAGAAGGGAGGGGGGAAAGAAGGTATTGTGAAGATAACATACAGAAATATTAATTCTAGTTGTGAAAAGAGTGAGGAGAAGAGGCAGGGGTGGAAAATTTAAAAGGCCTTCGGTGTATGACTGTCAGTGTTAACGGCTTATGTAGCAGAATAAAGAGAGAATGGTTGTGTATGTTTCTTAATAAATATAGAGTGGATGTTGTGTTCCTCCAGGAAAATAATTTCAAGGTGGGTAAGGTGTTAGAGGTAGCGGGTTATCAAGTAATGACCCTGCCAATTACCTGTTTAAAAGATGGTGTGGGTATTTTAATTAAGGAGACAAGCCCGTTTGTTTTGCAGAGAATTGAGGGGGGAGGGGGAGAGTGTTGCATGTGGATGGGTCGTGGATGGATAAGTGTGTATCTTTTGTGACTGTGTATGCACCTGCGGAGAATAGCATGCAGGTAAGGAAGGATTTTGTGTGCGAGGATCTTGTCTATTTTTTGCGTGCACTTCCGGAAGTAGCAATAGTGGGGGTGACTGGAACTACGTTATTAGTGCAGCTGACGTAGAACCAAAAGGGGCAGGACATATGTCTGTAACTTTCAGGGATTGATGAGGGATGTTAGGTTACATGATGCGTTTGGGGGGGGGAACAGAACATACTTTTGTTAGGAGGGGATACGCAGTGATGTTAGATAGAGTGTATCTTTCTCAAGGGGTTTTTTGTGAAGTTTTTTAAATCCCGTTGAGGGGGGGCTATTCAGTCTGGGGCTTTTAGGGTGGAAGTGGGGTGGGAGGAGCTGCA
Source organism: Cherax quadricarinatus (assembly GCF_026875155.1). Taxonomy (NCBI): domain Eukaryota; kingdom Metazoa; phylum Arthropoda; class Malacostraca; order Decapoda; family Parastacidae; genus Cherax; species Cherax quadricarinatus. The sequence continues at coordinate 13,160 of NW_026509017.1, forward strand.
AAAAATATATAGGATTTTTGGGAAATTGATTAGGTGTTGGTGAGAAGAAGGTTTGGAGGTTTTTCTATTCTATGGAAAAGCTTTCAAGGAAGCCGGGGGTGGATGACATTGCAACATGGGGGGTTATGGGTAAAGAAAGGAAAAGAAAGTTTATGTGGGGAGGGTAATGTATAAAAAATTTAAAATATAGGTTGAGAATTATTTAGAGGTCGTTTAAAGAGGTTGTTAGTGCAGGGGATGGTTGGGGGGTTTTTCCCATGGACGAAATAGTTTACATAAAAGAGAATTGCAAACATTGCAAAATGTGGTTTCAATGGTAAAGGGGGCAAGCGGGTTGAAGAAATTTTTTGGGGGGGCAAACCGTCAGGTGTTGTTGCGAATCAAAAGCAAAGGCAGCGCTGAGGTATCCCAAATTAAGGAATTAAATGGGAATCTAAAGAGCAGGGCAGGAGATAAAAAATACGAAGGGTATGAGTGCATATGTGGATATGTGGTATGAAAAGTACTGGACAAGTGGGGGTATGGATGACGTGGAGTTGGGAACAGGATGTGTACATATGCAAGGTAAAATTTAGGTAATAGTGTTTTGGGATGGCTTTGGGTGGGGTTATTACTGCAAGGAAATAGAGATTGCTTTACAGTGTATGAGGAAGGGAAAAAGCCCCAGGTATTGATGGTTTACAGCATTGGGCGTTGATAGGAAATTTCGTGGTTAGGTTATTGAATTGTATGAAGGAGAAGGGTAAGTTTGGAGATAAACAGACTACAACAGTTGTGGTGCTGGTCCCGAAATGTAAGGGGCAGCCCACCTTCGGGAGTATCGGGCAATATCGTTGCTATGTGCGGACTATAAGGTTTTTGCAAAAATTTTAGGTAATAGGGTTAAAACGTGTAGTGGGGAGAGTCGTTTCGAAATCGCAGTCGGGGCTGCCGGAAGGTCGATGATTGAAGGACAAAGGATTCTGAGAAGTTTTGTGGAGTCAAAAGGCGGGGGGAGGGGGTGGCTTTTACTGGCTTTGGACTGGGCAGGGAGCCCATGTAGAGTGGAAAGGGGTGCACTGTAGGTTATACTTAGGAGAAAAGGTTATGGGGAAGAAATAGTTGATTTTGGGGAAATATGCTGTATAGGGGAGCAAAATGAGGGTACAAATAAATGGGTTTATGGGGGGGGAATTTGCGATGGGTGAGGTTCAGGAAGGGGTGTCCCCTGTCATAGATCTTATTTGCGTGTTTTCAGAACCCTTTTATAGAATGGTTGAACATATGTCAGTACCCAGGGGTGAGGGTGGGGGTTTAGGGAGGGACGCTTCGGCCGGGATTATAGGTTATGTAGCTGATTTCGACTGTTCTGGTTCGTTGAAAGGATGTCTATGAAAGTATTGGATGATGTTGTGCAAGTGTTTGAACGTGCCACAGGTATGAAGGTAAACAGTGAGAAGTCAATGATCATGGGGTTGGGCACTTAGAAAGGGGGGGTAAGGTGAGTTGTACTGTTGTTAAAAAGTGTGCGGCGTCATTAAAGGTTTGTGGTATTACATACACGGATGACATGGATGTGGCGCGTGAGGGAAAAACTCGGATAGGTTGTTTAGAAAGGATCGTGGGAGTCTGGGGTGTTTTGAGGCCCCAGCATCTCACTTGGCCAAAGTGTGATTGTCGTTTAAAAGTTTTATTGTATAGTAAGGTTTGGCATGTTGCGGTTGTGTTCCCGATTACAGGGACGGCGATTGTGGGAATTTTGAGAAAGGTGTTTAAATTTTTGTGGGGATCAAGTTGTGATTGGTTAAGAAGAGAGGTTGTTATGTTACCGGTGTTTCCCGGGTGGGTTGGGATAGATTGA